>CAUYPK010166731.1:0-37258 GCA_963574355.1 Loris lydekkerianus
GTGCATCTTACAAGGGTATATGCGAAACTTAGTAAATGTGGAATGTAAATGTCTTGGCACAGTAACTAAGAAAATGCCAGGAAGGCTATGTTAACCAGTGTGATGAAAATGTGTCAAACACTCTATGAAGCTAGTGTATGATGCCCCATGATCATATCAATGTACACAGCTATGATTTAATAAAAAAAATAAAAATAAAAATAAGTAAAAATAAATAAAATTTTCTGATTAGAGCCTTTTATTGATAATTATTATAGTACATTTTCTGGCAATTTTACTGCCATATTTACAGTCACTGTCGAATATGTCTATCTATCTAGGAAAAATTTAATGGACTGATAATGCTGTATGTAGGATTTTACGTCTGAACATTTGCTTTATCCTTGTTTTCTGCAATTCCAGACTACTTTGTTTTTGTTAGGGGATGTTTCTTGATGTCAATTTGTTTAGTGTTTGGTTTCACCTATGTGTTATAATTTTGGATGAAATTGCAACTCTGTATATATAGTTTAGGTCAATGTGTGGTTTGATTAAAATAGGAATCAGCCACATGTCTACTAAAAATTGTATATGTGTGCGTGACTTTATAAATATCAATCAAGTTTGTTTATGGCTTGGCTTGTACATTTTCCTGTCCGATTTTCAATGGTTGTGTTTTGTCCTGTCCAGGTGAGTAGTGGTTTTAAATTTACCATGTGTTTACTGATAAATCTACATTATTTTTGTAAGAAAGAAACACTTCTGTGATCTGAAAGTAATTATTCAAAAGCTTTATAGCTATTTTTTTTTTATTTTGTATTATAAGGGGACATACAATTAAGTTGCATTGTCTGTGTTTGTAAGTCAAAGTCTGAATTGTAGTTGTGTTTTTCACGGATGTGTGCGCCCTACATCTGTACATTGTACCTGGAGGAGAGAATTTACTGAGCCCTTTCCTCTCTCCCCCCTTCTTGAATTTAATTGAATTTTTCTCTTAAGTGAGTCTGTAGTTGTTTATCTACTAGATTTTATGTAATATTGAGTGCAAGGTATGCTTGATTTTCCATTCTTGTGACACTTTGGAGAATGTTCTCCAAATCCTTCTAGGTAAATAAACAGATATGAAGTCCTCTTTTTTTTTTGGCTGAATAGTATTCTGTTATACATATGTCACAGTTTATTAATCCATTGATGGGTTCATGGGTACTTGGGTTGTTTCCATACCTTTGCTAGTGTGATTTAAGCTGCTACAAACATTCAAGTCCTAAAGTCCTTAAGGTAAAATGACTTTTGGTTCTTTTAGATAGATACCTACTAAGTAATGGGATTGCAGGATCAAATGGACGGTCTACTCTTAGTTCTTTGAGGAGTCTCCGTACTTCTTTTTATAAATGCTGTACTAGTCTGCAGCTCTATCAACAGTGCATGAGTGTTTCCTTCTCGCCACACTCAAGCCAGCATCTACAGTTTTGGGACCTTGTGATGTGGGCCATTCTCACTGGGGTCAAGGGACATCTAAAGTGGTTTTGATTTGTGTTAATTGATGATTAAGGATGATGAGCATTTTTTCGTGTGTTTATTGAACAGCCACAAGACTGTCCTCATGAGAAAAGACTTTGTTCATATCTCTTGACCAGTTATTAATGGAGTTGTTTGCTCTTTTATTGTTTATTTGGTGGAGTTCTTTGTAGATTCTGGTTATTAGCCCTTTGTCAGATTCATAACATAAGAATATCTTCTCCCATTCTGAAAGCTGTCTATTTGTTAATTGATTGTGTCTTTTCCTATGCAACAGCTTTTTAACTTGTTCAGGTTCTATTTACTTATTTTTGTTGTTGCTAAAATTGCCAGTGGGGTCTTCTTCATAAATTATTTCCTAGGCCAATAAGATTCAGTTTTTCCTGCACTTTCTTCTAGAGTTTTTATACTTTCATGTCTTAGATTTAAATCTTTTACCAAGCATTTGTTAAATTTGTAAGAGGTGAGAAGCCAATTTGCCTCATTGGATGTCTTAATGCTCACTTTTCCATCTGTAAAATGGGAGTGATATTGATAATATCTATCTCCTATGGTGGTTTTGAGGATTCAATTATTAAAATACAAAGTTCTTTAAGTAATATTTTAGAATAAATATTCAAGAATAAATCATTGTTACAACCACCAAAAAAGCTTTGAAGGTGGGATAATGGAAATCTATAAAGTATTAGGAATCTAAATGATATCGGGTTTAAAAAAAATTACAAGATGTTAAAAAATATATAAATGTGAGGGCAAAATGTTTTAAACTCAGAATTCTTTACCTAGCTAAGCAAACATTTCTGTGTGATGGTAGGATAAAGATATTTTTAGAGTTTCAGTTTTTGTAAACTACACATGTATTCTTTTTCAAGAAACTCCTGGAGTACATAGTCCCTCCACATGGGGAAATGAATTTAAAAAAGAAAAAGAAGATACTAGGAGACCAGAATGAATTGCTCCAACAAGAGAGAATCATAAAACACATTCCAGGAGAATAACTATGCCATCAGACTTGGAGAAACCTCTTTACCTTGAGGAGTGGTTCAGAGGTCTTATAAGAAATAGAGCTGATAAATGATTTCACATATTGGACCATGGGGAAAATATTACTGAGAAGAGTTTAATCTGTGAGTCTGAACATTATAGAAGATTTTCTCTAAATAAAACTAAATGAATTATAATAATTCCACAATTAACTGCAAGAAAACTGTATAAGGAAAAATTCATAAAATTCATGCTGTA
Organism: Loris lydekkerianus; assembly: GCA_963574355.1. NCBI lineage: Eukaryota > Metazoa > Chordata > Mammalia > Primates > Lorisidae > Loris > Loris lydekkerianus. The sequence goes on from CAUYPK010166731.1 coordinate 2,740, forward strand.
TCACTTAGCTCATCAGTAAACTGCACTTACAAAATCAGGACAAAATAAACACTGAGCATTTATTTAAAGAAATTCGTGCTATAACTCTCCCTAGGAGGGGAGGAGGTAATGAGGGAGATTATCTCCCATAGGGCGTTATTGTTAGTAATTCAGACTCTTCTGAACAAAGAACATAGTAAATGTTTTGTAGTTAGAAAGAGGGTGCTAAACCACAGAAGAAAATATTAAACAAATTAAAATCAGTTCCTGAGGACCATGATAGAGGTCAGGGAGAATGGAAATGTGTGTGTGTGTGTTTTTTTGTTTGTTTGTTTTGTTTTGTAGAAACAGAGTCTCACTTTATCACCCTCGGTAGTGCTGTGGCAGCACACAGCTCACAGCAACCTCCATCTCCTGGGCTTAGACAATTCTCTTGCCTCAGCCTCCGGAATAGCTGGGACTACAGGCACCACTGCAATGCCCGGGTATTTTTTGTTGCAGTCGGCCGGGGCTGGTTTTGAATCCACCACCCTCGGTATATGGGGCCAGCACCCTACTCACTGAGCCACAGGCGCCACCAAGAAAATGTGTTCTTAAGTGGATTTTGTAGTATAACTTGAAATTTCAAATGGCAGGCTTGCATTGAATTAATACGATTGCCAATTAATTTTAAAACATATTTCTTTAAAACCTTTTGGCTCTCTGATGTAAGTTTCTTTCAACTCTAAAACCCTCTCACCCAGAGTAAATATTCCTTATAATAATAGTTTTACCACCTCTTTTTCCTGACAACTTTTAGGCTTTATATTCTCTTATATATTTCCTTTTTCCTTTTTTTTTTTTTTTTTTTTTCCTTATTTCAGGACCTGTCAGAGACCCTCCGGGTTATAACAGCATGACTTTCCCATTAATGCTACTGGCAGGGATGCCTAAAATACTCCTGATTGATTGAAGCCTGGTTTGCTAGTCTCTCACTTTTGGGAACACTAAATTCCTTTGTTAATTAAAAACAAACACAGCTCAACTATCTTATGTTTAATTTAGCCTAACCCAGATTAATGGAACTTCAGGTGGTTTGGAACCCTTAGGAACTTTTCTAGGATAATTATAAAAGCTGTACATACAGACACCAATGTCTCTTCTTTAAATCGCTTAGCACCACATTATTCATTCTAAAATGCTAGGGTTTTAGCATGTGTATCTGTTTCTGTGTTTGTGAGGGACATGGATAATGTAGTTGAAGACAATGAAAGCAAATAAAATGAATTATTGTCATAATTGCTCTCTCTGAAAAACACATCAAAGTATTCAGATTTGCATACAAGTTTTTGTCACAAATTATTTTTGTAACAAAATATTTTTCTTCCAGTTATTTTGTCGCAGCTAATTCTAACATAGAGGTCAGGAGATATTCGTATGTCTGGTGCAGCTGAAACAGCTCTACCTACCCATTCCCCCCACCCACACCCACATGCACTTACTATACACACGTAAAGGCTTCCATTTGGTTCTAAAACCTCGGCCGCAATGTGGAGCTTGTTCCTTGGATGTGGCAATGTTTAAGACTGGCTGTCTGATGTAATCTACCCCATGACTTTGCACAAGAAGAAAAACAAATAAAAAAAATAAATAAAAACACAGACAAAAACTCTCACCAATTTTATCATGCTTATAATAATATGGACTGGGGAGCTATTACAGTCCCTAACAGTGTATTCCTGAGTCACAGAATTCCTTAAGAATATTTATTTGGTCCTGTTTTTTACAGTTTTTTGTTTGTTTGTTTGTTTTTAAGTTAACTCTCTTTGCTGGGCTCTCCTGTTACAGTTTATTCCAGAACACTGCCCTGTGGAAAAGTAGCCACAAGTTTCTCTATTATTTCTAGATGGTCTGTACATCTGCCTTAACTGGCATAATTGTTATTTATATGTTTTCCAACAAAATTTAATAGTAACCAATTCCATTAAAAATTGCCTGATTCAGATTCTAGAAAATGTAGCATATATAAGGAGATAATAAATCAAAGCCTTTAGTTTTTAAAGGGTAAAGTACATAAACCATCTAAATGCCAGTAAGAAATATAATCTGGAGTTTAGAAAGATAATAAAGAAGCATTGGAGGTGAAGAGTAAGTAAACCCAGTTCAAATGTATAACCAGGGGCTGGGCACGGTGCTCACGCCTATATCACCGCACTCTGGGAATCTGAGGCAGGAGGGTTGCGTGAGCCCAGGAGTTTGAGAATAGCCTGAGCAAGAGCCAGACCCCATCTCTACTAAAAATAGAAAAAAATAGCCAGATGTGGTGGTGGATACCTGTAGTCCCAGCTACTTGGGAGGCAGAGACAGGGATTGTTTGAACCTCAGAGTTTGAGGTTGCTGTGAGCTGTGATGATGCCATAGAGTCTACCCATGTAAGAGAGACTCTGTTTAAAAAAAAAAAAAAGTATATTATAACTAGTATAGTTATAATGATATAGTATAGTATAGTATAGTATAGTATAGTATAGTATAGTATAGTATAGTATAATATAGTATAGCATAGTATAATATAGTATAATATAGTATAGTATAGTATAATAGTTATAGTAACTAGTTTAGAGAATCTTTTAAAACAAGTGGACCAACAAGCAAACTAACATGTTCGACACTGACAACTGACTTAGACAAAAGTTTTTTCAGCCTGGCTGGATATTTACAGCTTGCAATTGGGTACATCTTCCAACTGAGAACAAAAGACAGACCTTTCGACTAAGCAGAGGCAGGAATCCAACTTCACAGGATGTCTTCTCCAGAACCTCATAAAAGCTGACAAACTATAACCGCTGTGACCTCTGCTTAGAGCAGCAACTTGAATTCGCAGTGTCATCTCATGTAACGTTCAACAGCCACAAGATATGCTATAAGGAGTACAGAGGAAACAGTGGGTCACTCCTGCCAGAGTGGAGCCTGGTGCCAAAAGAAGGCTACCTGAAGAAATGACACTCATTATGAGGTTAAATAGACACAACATAAAATTTACCATCTTAACCATTTTTAAGTTCAGTCATGTTAAGTATATTTGTAATGTAATAAAACGGTCATCACCATCCACCTTGAGAACTCTTTCATGTTGAAAAACTGAAACTCTATAACATGACACAATACATCCATGTAATCTCCTTCCTGGAGTTCCTAGAATCCATACTTGTACTCTCAGAGTCCACAATTTTGATTACTTGAGTATCTCAGTTAAATGAAATCATCCATTATTGGTCTTATGTGACTGGCTATTTCACTTAGCATAATGTCCTCAAGGTTCATCTCACAGCATATATCAAAAATTCCTTTCCTTTTTAAGGGTAAATAATGTTCCATTGCCTGTATGTACCGGTTTTGATTATTCAGTTATGCATGAATGGGCTCTTGGGTTGCTTCCATACTTTAGCTATTGTCAATAATTCTGCCATATGCATGGGTGTACAAATATCTTTTGAGGCCCTGTTTTCAATTCTTTGAAATTCCATCCAGAATTGGAATGGCTGTATAGTAATTGTACTTTAATATTCTAAGTAACTGTCATACTGTTTTCCACAGCGGCTGACCATTTTACTTTCCCATCAACAGTGCAATAAGGTTACACACTCTTCTGTGGAAGAATAGCAGGACACGCCCACATCACCAGCACTTTTTATTTTCTGGGTTTTTTTTATGGTAGACGTACCGATGTGTGGAGAGATCTCATTTAAATTTTGATTTGCATTTCCCTCATACTCAGTGACGCTGAGCGTCCTTTCACCTTTCACTTAATTATTGGCAATTATTGTACATCTTCTTTAAAGAAAAGTCTTCTCAAGTCTTTTGCCCAGTTTTGAGTCAGATTCTTTTTTCTTGTAAGTTTTAGGAGTTGTCTCTGGACACTGATGTTCAGAGATACAATTTTCAAATATTTTCTCCCATTCCATGGGTTGCTTTTTTATTCTGCTGATATTTATTGTTTTTTAAATTTCCATGAAGTCTACTTTGTTTATTTTTGTTTCATTACCGATGCCTATGATGTCATTTTAAAGAAAGAATTGCCAAATTCACTTCTATGGCTTTTGTCCTATATTATCTTCTAAGAATTCTGTAGTTTTAAGTCTTACATTTAGGTTTTTGGCTCATTTTGTGTTAATTGTGTATATATATTAGGTAACCCTCTGAATTAAGTATTTTGCATGCAGACATCTAGTTTTCACAGTATACAGCATTGGAAAGAACTGTCCTAGCAGGATGTTGGTGATTTTTATTGAGGATCCCTTATATATAGTGAATCATTTCTGTGTTGCTGCTGTCGAGATTCTCTCTTTGTCCTTGGCTTCCAAAAGTCTGCTTATAACATATCTCATTGTGAATCTTTGGGAATTATTTTCACTTGGAGTCTGTTGAGCATATTGGATGTTTACATTCATTTCTTTATTTAAATTCAGGAAATTTCAACCATTATTAGTTCTTAGAATCTCTGTTCCCCTTTTCTCAATTATTTATCTTCTGGGATCCCCACAATGTATGTATTGGTCTACAGGATGGTGCCTCATAAATCTCTTAGGTTCTATTCACTTTTTTTTTTTTTTCAATATTTTTATTTCTGTTTCTCAGATTCAATAATTTTCATTGTCCTATTTTTTGACTTTGTGATTCTTTCTTTTGCCTGCTCAAATCTGCCTTTGCATTTCTCTTGTGAATTTTTAATTATTATACCTTTCAGGAAAATAATTTCTTTCTGTTTCTTTTTTAGGTTTTTATTTCTCTATTGATAATTTTATTTTGTTCTTATATATTATGTAAGTTATATGTTATAATGTTAAAGACTTCCTTCTGTAAATCTTTAAGCATATTTAAGAGAGGTTTTTTTTTTTTTTTTAATTTAGAACACAGAATAACATGAGGGTACAAATAATTAGGTAACATTGTTTGTGTTTGTTGGGTGGAGTTCAAGTTGTGGTTGAGACTTTCTCCCAGAGGATGTGCTGCTATCTACCCTTACATTGTGCACATTAGGTGAGAGCTTAACAGTCCCCCTCCCTCTTTCTTTCTTCCCTTTCCATTTTCCCCCTCCCCACTACTTGAATTTAATTGTATTTTTCTCTTAGATGAGCATGTAGTTGTTTATCTACAGGTTTCATATTAGAATTGTGTACATTGGATACTTGTTTTTATATTTTTATATTTTACTAAGAAGAATGTTCTTCATCTCCATCCAGGTTAATACAAAGCCTGTAAAGTCTCCATCTTTTTGTGGATGCACAGTATTCCATGGTATACCTATACTACAGTTTTTTAAGCCATTTATGAGTTGATGGGCACTTAGATAGATTCCACATCTTGGCAATTGTGAAGCTGCAATGAATGTTCTAGTATATATGGGGGGGGTTTTGTTTGTTTGTTTGTTTTTTGCTTCTAAGTACATACCTAGTAATGAGACTGTGGGATCAAATGGAAGATTTACTGTTAGCTCTTGGAGGATTCTCCATACTTCTCTCCATGAAGGCTATATTAGTTTGCAATCCCATCAACAGTTAAAAGTGATTGCTTCTCTCCATATTAGCACCAGCATCTGCAGCTTTGAGACTTTGTGATGTGGGCCATTCTCCTTAAGGTTAGGTAATATCTCAGGTGGTTTTGATTTGCCTTTTTCTCATGCTTAGGGACATGGGCACATTTTTATGTGTTTGTTGGCCATTTGTCTGTCTTCTTCAGAAAAGATTCTGTTCATGTCCCTTGTCCAGTGATAGATTGTTTACTCTTTTCTTGTTGATTAACTTGAGTCCTCTGTAGATTCTGGTTATTAGGCCTTTGTCAGATTTGCAACATACAATTACCTTCTCCCACTCTGAGGGTTGTCTGTTTGCTTCAGCTGTGTCCTTAGCTATTCAGAAGCTTTTTAGCTTGATCATTACTCATTTATTTATTTTTGCTGTTGCTGTGATTGCCAATGGGATCTTCTTCATAGAATTTTTCCCAGCCTGATATCATCAAGAGTTTCCCCCACATGTTCTTCTAGTTTTTAGTGGTTTTTTTTATCTTAGATTTAAATCTTTTATCCAGTGTGAATTAATTTTTGTAAGTGGTAAGAGATCCATGTCCAGTTAATGTCTTCCACATGTGGCTAAAAGTTCTCTCAGCACCATTTAATAAATATGATTTTCCCCAGTGTATGATTTTATTTGATTAATTGAGATCAAACGGCAGTATGTGGCTGGTTTCATCTCTAGGTTCTCTGTTCTGTCCCATAGATCTGTAACTCTATTTTTGTGTCTTTACCACGCTGCTTTGATCACTGTAGACTTGTAGCATAACCTGAAGTCTGGTATGTGATGCCACCAAATCTGTTTTTGTGTTTTTAGAATTGCATTAGCTGTTCAGCATTTATGGCTCCATATGAAATGAAGTCTTTGTGTAGTAGATCAGTGCTCAGGTCTTTTTCAAGGAACCTTTCTCTTGATTTATTTTTTTCCTGTGAATGGGTCATACTTTCCTATTTCTTTTTTTGAATTTTTTGTTGCTGAAAAATGAACTTCTGGATCAAATATGGTAACTTTGGGAATCAAATACTTGCCCTTTCTAGAGTGTCTTGTATTTTATTTTTGGTTTTGCATTTGTTTTTAATATTATATATTATTTCTGTGCTGAGTTTCAGCCTGAATTGTAAACTTAAGGTTTTTTTTTTTAAGCCTTTTCCTGGACAAATGTGGTGACTTTCTCATTTTTCCTGTATATGCAGCTATTTTTGAATATTCTATCTTTTTGTAGCTGACTTTTAAAAGAGGAAAAAGGAAAGTAAAGGGGGAGGAAGGACCCTCCTCCTGACTCTTAAGTTACCTGGAAGTCATCTCAGTTGCAGGGGATGGGGGCAGCTAGCTCACAGAAATGAGAGGAGGTACAACGACAATAGCAGTCTGCCTTTTTGTCTCTCCCTTTGTGATCAGAAGCACCAGCCAGCAATCTGAATAAAGATGCCCAATAATTGGAGGCCAAAATCCTTTTGCTCACCCTGACTCCTATATAGTATGTGCAAGTTGCTCCAGAAACTACACACACGGCTGCCCACACAGGGCTGGGGTGAGGGATGGATAGCTTCTATTGGGCTAATCGTTTTAATTGATGGAAACTTACCATATTTTACCTCCTAAACTGTCAACTGGAAGTTGAAAGCCTTCAATAGACTTCAGAGTTCTATTTCAAAATAGTTACATCAGGCAGAGTCTGCCAGTGCATTTTTTCATCTAGGTGGAGAGACAGGTTTCTGATGCTTTCTATTCTGCTATCTTTCCAGAATTCCCTCCCAAAAGTAAAATTTTACCAAGATTTTTAAAGATGAGCAGACATTGCCATCTTTGAGAGGGAAGAAATCAAGGGCTATTTCAGATCCATCTTCGTCCGGGAGTATGGCTATCAGTACTGTAAATATGCAATAAATATCATGACCTTAACTGCACATACAAGATTTTGTTTATCCTCAACACCATTGCCCTGCACGTCAGTGGCAGAAGCTGTAGTTTATCTCTAACATATATTGTCTCCTTGTTCTTTAATTAAAAAAATAGTAATGATGGCTTCATGGCTCTCTAACTTTAACTTTCAGATTTCCTCATCACTTATAATCATACAATTTGGTCATATAAATGAAATAATTAAGTTAAGTGGCCATTCTGTGAAGCACTTACTTTAAAAGGTAAGGTAAGGTAAGTCATAGCTTATTCTCCTCTATATTTAAGTCTTCATCTGACATAGAAGGCATTTGGGAGGCTGGAGCTCTAGCAGGCAATTTAAAGCACAAGAATAGTAGCCACATACAGGAATGGTAGGAAAAAGGAGCTGGATGTTTTCTGAATTCACGAGTAGTTTGTGGAATCATTGTATCAATTTAGATTTTTCTATCCTTGGAATTATTTCAAACTAAAGAAAAATAAATATTCCTCTTGTTTAAGTCACTACTATATTAGTCAAACCTAATATTAACTGATTCAAATTCTTAGGAATTACAAAAAAGTTAGAAGATCAGAGAAATAAGTGATTTGGTCCGCATCAGTTTCAGTTCATCTGTTAAAATTAGACCTGAAAATGGAGACACACTAAAATAAAAATATTTTAACAGTGCTTTTTGTTTAATAGTTTTATTTTAAATCATATTCCTTTCCATTTTTAGGCAAGATGAGTGAGTATTTAGCTCTACTTAGAAGTACATTTTAGGGGGAAAAAATCATTTAAAAGCCTCTGTATTTAATGATACAAAGAAATAGCAAACATTTTTAAAAGATGTTATGGGAGGCTAGATTTAAAATCAGAACAATGCCATTCTGAGTGGAGATGGACAAGCCTCAGAAGGATTAGGATTTGAGTTCTAATTTGCAAACAGGGTTTATGTTTGGATTAGGATTTTATTCCAATTTCTCTTTATGGATTTAGGTAAAGCTTTTATTAATCACTCATCCTAAAGAGTGGCTTAAATCTGTGTGGGATGGAACAATAGATAGATTTTTATTTAATAAACTCAAAGCAAATGAAAATCTATGATTCTAGCTACTACACCTGAGCTTTCTACCTCTATGATTCGGACAGCTTTTAAAGAAATATGTCATTTCAGAGTCAATGAATCAATTTTTAGAATCACTTAGAGCCCATTACCTTGCAAATAATGATGTTCATGTTGAAATCATTTAAGAGAATCTATTTTATATCAAGTATCTTACATGCATTCATGTGTGAGTGTGTGTGTATATGTGTGTAGATATGGACTAAAATAATATTCAAAGAATTCAAGACAAGGAAAATTCTCCATAATGCACCTGCAATAATATAAATTTTTATATAAATGTTAACCTATAGGTTAATGCATAACTCAGGAATGAGGAATCTTTTCATGTTGGAAAGTTGCATTAATTTAGCTGTAATCAATTAAGGCCACATTCAAGAAGCTTCAATTAGATATACTTAAAAATGGGTATTTATTCTGTAAAAATCTAACTACTATTAACTTAATAATTTCAAAAAATGAAAACTATTTGTAAATTTTAAAGTTAACTTTTTTTTTAAGGACTTTGTTGTGTCTGCTTTTTCTTGGAAAGCATTTGCATATTTGATTGCAGCATGAAGGTCCACAGCTTCAGCTGATCCTCTAGATGAGTACCAGTCATTGTGACCTTATGGGAATTGTGACTTGCGTTAGGTAGGAGAATGGACTTTCACAGGCATAAGTGGTTGAAAAGCAAGAGAGAATTTTTCAGGCATGTAGCTAAAAGCATGGTAATTCGACTGCATTTTTCCTTATTTAAAATTTTCTTTTTTAGTACTGAACAATGATTACCAAGCAATTCACTGAGAGCTCAACCAATTCCATCTATTGTTCTTCAGGTACCTTGGTGATACGTACTAAGAGGCTGAAATGGTAAATTGAGTGTGAGGCCATGATTCTTAAAAGTTAGTGAACCTATAATTGTACATAATATTCTCCTGTTAATAGGTTTGTAACAACTGTGTAGTCTTCAAATGATTCACATATATCAACCTGCTCATAAATGACCTTTGATAACTGAGAAAATGTTCACCTGAAATTTCCCTTTGAAGAAGATCTTTGAAAAAAAATTTGATTTCTTTGAAATGCTCAGTTTTTTTGGCACATATTCCAAATAGATGTAGTTTTACCTTGCAAAGAAATATTCAAGTCATATAGATCTGACATGATTTTACACAGAAATTCTGCATTCTTGTAGAAATCTTCTTTCAACAATTCACATTGTTCATTCTGTTCCTTGTAAAATTTTACTATTGGTTCTCACAGAGATAAAATTTTGGCTAACACCTGTCACTGCCACAGCCAACACACTTTAGAATGACATGACAAATCCACCCCGAATACCTCATAGCCCAACTTTAGCATGTTACTAAACTGACTGTGCAGTTCTTCCTTTGCACAAATATAGTGAACAATACTCATAATTTGTTGAAAAGTGTCACTTCCAATAATAGCTTTAGTATATATTGTGTTGATGCAAGATATAATGAAATGAAATGAGAGCCCCTGGATCTGTTAATTTTTTTTAATCTGTTCAATAAAAGCTTCACAATGTCCTGTCATGAAGGTGCACCATCTGTACATAAACTACCTAAATTTACCAAATTCAGTCCAACTTCATGACATTTACCTTGAGAGTTGTTGAAGATATGTGTTTCCTGTGTTCTGTTCACACAAGTGCCCAAAGTGAGTAACTCTTTGTAGCCAAGAGAATCCTGCTATGATCCCAATGAAATACGAAAACTGTCCAAAATCTATCGTATCAATTGATTTATCCAAAGTGATTAAATAATATATATTTCCTTTTGAAGTGTGGCATGAAGTTGTTCTGTTAAGTTCAAGGCTAAATCATGCTGTAAATCAGACGTGGTTCTCCGTGAAAGAGGCAGTTGTTTGTTCTTTGAAACGTTATCAGGGTCTAAGCATCCTACAAGCTTGACAGTGCGTTTTTCACAATGTCTACATCACTGAATGGCTTCTTTTTTTCCCTAAGTGTATAAACTACTCTATAAGTTGCTTCAGTGGTATTATTTCCAGGTCTTATTGTGGCTCGAAAGAATTATCTTTGCTTTTGCTTTTCATCTTTTAATTTGTGCAAACTTTCCATGCCCCTCCCTCTAATTTAAAATATTTGCAGTGCTTATGAGAGTTATAATGGTGATGAGCAAAGAATTTCTTTAATGTGGGTATTGCACTATCAGATAGCAAATCATATTATCATTAGCACAGACAAGACAATATTGCAATTCCCAGTCCTCATTAAAAAATCTATTTTCTTCCTTCAGCTTTCTCATGGTCTTCTTTGACATGATGGGCTGTTAAGCAGACAGAATTAAAAAATACAATTGAGCTGTGCACCTATTCATAAATCCCTCCTCAAACAGGAACACAAGTGCACTAGTGTCAAAAGCTGATAACAGACTGCATATTCAACACATACAAACTCTCAACAGCCAGGCTTGTGTGGTAGTGGTGCCAGTCAGTAGGGAGAATTTAGAACTAAATCATGAGCACAGCAGCTGTCAATATAGCCTTTATGTCTTACTAATGTTGTAATGGTGTTGGTTAATCTGGCAGGAATATGTTGCTCAAACTTATTTTATTCTTTGGTATCTTAAATACAGTCCTTTAGAAAAATAAAATGAAATATAAAAAGATGAACAGAACTGTATTAATACCAACAGAAAGATTTGTTCTGTAAAATTTGGATTCAGTTAAAAGTTATCAGGTAAGGACGTAGAAGGCCATATATGTCCGTAAGGCCACTGGTTCCTTATCCGTCCCTTAGCTATTAGTGCCTGAATGTCTCCTCGCCCACTTCCTCATATGGGTAATGCTCAACCTCTTATTTATTGTGGATGGAGATGACGAGGCCAGATTGGGAAAGGGTAGGTAATTCTGTCTTGGAAGCTTATATTCCCTCAGCCCAAATCTTCTTGGCCGTTCGATGAGCTCCCGCTATCCTGGAGAGTTCTGAATGTCTGCTGTTGTCTCAGAACTCCCAGCCAGCCCATGCCTGGCTCCTCCTCACAGTATGGCAGGGCACACAAAAGACCCTAGAAGGCACTGTGTAGCCAGGGTTAGAATAAATCTTGGATGAAACTCAAAAATTCCAAGAGGCCTGTCTCTGACAGTCATTTCATTAATATCTTAATAAGTGATTAAATCTTTGGACTGTGTTTATTATATTATGATGGAGTACTACATGGAGGAGAAAGACAAAAGCTCTTGTGAGTTATGCATCACCCATAGCACACAACTCAACATTCAGACCCAAGATCAGAATCCTCTGGGATTTGTTTCTAAATAAGTCCTGAGTCTACCCCAGGAAATTCTGATTATTGTGTCTTAGTGGAGACCAGACATTTATATTTTCAAGAAGCTCTTTTCAGTAATTCTGATGTTTATCCACATTTAGAACCATATATACAAATTATTACATTGTGGGTAAACTTTCCTTCTCTGTCTCTTTTTTTAATGACACTGTCTCACTCCATCATCTGGGTAGAGTAGCTTGGGATCATAACTCACAGCAACCTCAAACCCTTGGCTCAAGTGATTCTCTTGCCACAGCCTCCCGAGTAGCTGAGACTACAGTTGCCCACCACAATGCCTGGCTGGTTTTTCTGTTTTAGTGGAGATAGGGTCTCCCTCTTGCTGAGGCTTTTCTCAAGCACCTGAGCTCAAGCAATCCTTCCATCTCAGCATCCCAGAATGTTAGGATTATAGGTGTGAGCCACTGTGCCCTCCCTAACTTATAATAAATGTGAGTCAGTAGCTTCATCCTTATCTTGCAAATTATTATTTTGTTGTTGTTGTTGTTGTTGTTGTTGTAGTTTTTGGCCGGGGCTAGGTTTGAACCCGCCACCTCTGGCATTTGGGGCCGGCGCCCTACTCCTTTGAGCCACAGGAGCCACCCTCTTGCAAATTATTTTTTCCAACTTTGTTTTATAATCCTGATAATTCTGAGTATCTCTCTTCCTTGGAATAGAGAAGACTGATAGAAATGAAATATATCAACCAGTAGTATTGAAACTAGGAGGTGGTAAAGAATTTATAAACCATATTGATATTAGTAATACAGATACCTCAGCTAATGATATAAAGAGTTACATGAAATAAGTGGGAAAACAGAAATCTATAAAGCAGCAGTAGAAAAAGAAAGATGAAAATGTCAGTCAAAGACTCTGAACATAGGTGAGGCATAAACCCTCCAGTAGTCTCCTGGAGAGATGGTGGCGATCAATCCTATAGTTCAAGGATAAAATTAAATAGTAATCTTAGCCAAGACCACAAAAATGGTAAGGTCTGAGGAATGTCAAACTATATACAAAAACATAACTAGGGATTCTTTCAAGTATTTTTGAAAGAATATGTGGGCATTTCTGTTGGCCCATGGGATGCTGGTATGTACTGAGAGTATATTGAAGATACATGGTTTCTGAAATCAGTGGAATTTTAAGGCTAAAAGGGAACCACAGGATTACAAACATCATATGTACATAAAGCAACTTAATTTGTGCAAAAGTATTTGTTCATTCAGCTGTTGTATTTTGAAATAATGTGTGCTGATAAACCAAATTTACAACACAGTGAGTCACATAGCACAATTGATTCTTTAAATTGAACAGAGGCCCTAGTAAGACTATTTAAATTTATTTCCTTCTATATCTGGGGAAGATTTTCTCTGTTGTGCTTTTCTTCCATTCAATTTAAAAATCCAAGGATGCTCGCCTGGTTGTAGTTTGTTTTTCTTGAACTATGAGATTATCTTTAAGCATTCAACACTAATTTTTGTTATAGGCAAATCGTAACTAGAATTATAACAAGATGTTTCATAAGAAAAAAGGACAGCTCCTATATGTTTACTATTCTTCACTTTAATTGCAAAAGGTATCAGCAATGAATTTTTCCTTTTCCTTTTTTTTTTTTTTAATTTTCAACCCATGTATATTTTGTAAAGTCTTCAGAAAGTGGTAGAGAGAGCAGTTTTATTACACAGTAGTTGTTAGAGTAAAAATGGCAAGGTTCACTTGGATTAAAAATATTTGCCACCCTGTTTTCTTTGTCAGATCACATAATTATAACCTAATAATAAGAAACTATTTTTCTCAATGCTGGTGAACAAACTAAATGTCTTTGCTAAGAGCATTGGTTCTAGAACCAGACAACGTGGGTTCAAATCCTGAGCACTGAAGTCATGAGACCTAAAACAACTTGTTTACCATCTCTGTACCTCAGTTTATCCTCTCTAAAATAATGATTTTGAGGCTATTCACCCTATCCTGCTATGTAGGAAAGATAAATACATTAATATTTTTAAAGTGATGATAGCAATGTCTGAAATTGTTATATGAATATTTAAATAAGGTGTTAAATGTTTAAATAAGCATGTGGTACAACATTTTAAATAAAATATATTTCACAAGAAGTTTTTTTACAATGTTATAGGAAATGATACATTATTCTATAGTTGTAAGTATTCCTTTTTCCCTAATGTTATAGGTTTACAATAATTTGAGATTACAAACAATGCTCCAATGACATATAAATGGATAAATATTTAATGTATTTACCATGATTATTTTAGAATTAATTTCTCTGTGTGGAACTTGTGGTCACAGGATGTATTTTGGACGCTGACTTCCAAATTTAGCTCTACCGATTATAACACGGGACTCCCAAGGTAGTTTACAAAAGAATATTTGCTCATAACCACATGATCATTAGCACTGGGAATTATCTTTTCCCTTTAGCTTTAAATTTTGATATAAATTTGGATTCATATAGATTGAAAAATTAGTACAAAGAAGTTTATATTCATATCTCTTATGATTATGACCTTATTAAGGTAGCTCATGTCTCTTAGTAGGTATGTCTTTTGGTACTTTATACTGCTTATTGGATATTAATCTTTCTAACTAGATGCATAACCAGGAACTGCTATTTGTTAGTTAAAGTGCTTATCACTCAACTAAAGTTTTTCAGGCTGTAGAACTTGCTGCCAAACCTCAAACAGGACCTGATCAGTGTGTATGGAACTCTGTTCAATTGTAGGAAAGCCAGTGTGGGAAAACAGCCTGCTGGATAGCAAGAGTCAAGCCAAGAGGAGGAGAAACTACCATAAAGACCAAAGTTTGATTGGTGCGTGCCAATGTGTTTGCACAGCAAGGGCAAGAAACAAAGACTGTAGCATAGATAACCCCTCAGAAAGATGCTTATCTAACTTCCCCAGGGGTCACAAAAATTCTAGACATGATCAGCTCTACAGACTTCACCAAAACAGCGTGCTATATAAAGAATACTTTCTGGACAGTGAGAGAGGGGATCTATTGTCTGCTGGCTGCCTAAGATAGGGCTTCTTTTCCTAAGTCCCTATTAAATGTTTCATTCCAAGAACAGGATTTATCAGCTTCTTTCTCCAACTTCTCAGCTTTGCATATAGGTTTGGATACCTTGCTCACTACAGAACAACCAGTTTCCAACTGCACAGTGAAAATTAAATACCAATATACGATTGGATTTGTTGTGTTGGGTCCAGTTCTGAGAAGCTCACTGCAAAAGAGATATTGAAATTCTGAAGAAGGTGCATAGATGTAGCATGATATCAGAGGCAGAAGAAACTAGGATGATTATAGGAGGAAGCAGACACTTGGGGAAATGATACTTGAGCTTAAAAAATCACTAGAAAGTGATATCATTAGAAGGAATGCAGTTCGGTTTCATGAGAATGGCGACCAATCATTCTAGGTGTGTTGCTATTTTTATATAAAAGATAAAATTCTCCGTTATTATTTTGCATAAATGAGAAAATACTCATTAAATGGAGATGTATAAAGGGGAATGGTTAATAGTATCCACCTCATAATGATTATGTTCATCACTCAATGCAGTGCCTTGTACAAGTTAATGCTCAGTAAAAAACAATTATATTATGTTATTATGAATTTGTTATCCTTCTGTGATGTATATACTACTTTTTATATAAATATACTGCTTTTCACTGATTATTATTGTGAGGAAGCTACTACTTTTCATAATGTGAAGAGCTTTTTACCAAAGTATTTGAAGATTAGAGAGAGAACGTTAATATTTGGTAAAAGCTGCCTTAAGGTATTTTCTTTCAGTGTTTAGATTAAATTATTATATTATAGTTTATTTACATTCAATTATATATAACAGAAAAGACTCATAATTAATTTGTCAATCTTTTCTAGATGTTTATGAGGGGACTTTTTAATCCCCCCTCCTCATCCTTTCTTGATAACTCAAGGAGATGACAAATAAAAGGGGCAAAGAGATTGGATCATCCGTAAACCAGTGAATTCACTTTCTGAGAATTCTAGAAATAATTCTCTGTTAGGCCAGGAAAAAATCAAAGATCAAACATTATGTTTCTTTCATTTTTATGTGGTTATGAAGGAGTCCTAGGGGACCAACGGAGTGGTGTGTTTCTAATGCTCTTTCTTTCCCTTAGTGGAACACTCTCTCCTATTTTTCCACTTCCACTTGGGTGGTAAGAGTCACCTTGGTTACCCACAGGACTTGACTCTAATAAAATTCTTATTCTCAAGGTACAGATATAATACTGAACCTCTGTTCCATCTCTTCTGATAAATTGCCTGTACTCCACATTGTACTAAGAGGCAACAACCACACTGATTAACTCTTCCTATGGCAATACTATACTAGTTGTATATATTGTAACTCAATTATAACAGAGTTGTTTTAATTAAATCTTCCAAATTTTGTATCAAAGTGCATATCAGTAATAGAAATTGTGAGCAAGGGAAGGATGGGGATTGGTAGGTAAAAGTGAAGAATCATATCTATACACTAGACATACAATTATGTATTTGTTAGAAAAAGAAAGCTGATTGGTGGAGCAGGGAAAATCGTATATTAAGAATCAAGCTAAATAAGGTGCTGTTAGTGACAAATAATATTGGGTAGCCACAGTATAGGTATGTTGAATACTGTGTTGGCACAAGCCAGGTCTATAGTCAGAGTTTGTTACGCTTCTCAATGGTGCTATGGGGTTTTCCACCATTATAGATCTTGTGTGAAATTCTAGCACTTAATATATTGATGTTTTCCACTGTAGACCAAAATATTATTAATGAAGGAATATCATAAGAAGTAAATGTTGAGTTGTTATAGGTCTGATAAAAGATATAGTTTGTGAATAACGGGGACATTTTTGGAAATGAACTAGGTCTTGAGCTTTGAATCTCAGGGGTGGATTCCCTGGAATCATCCAATGCAAGACTGGTAACTGAGGCCCTATCAATAGCTCTCCATATAGAGAGCAGATGGCTATGTTTAATTTAGAACTTTTGAGGGTCAGAGGAGGATAAAGCTGTTATACATAATCTTCCATCACTTTCTGATTTAATCAATTTTACTATAAATCTGAATTTCAGAGCTGATTCCCTTTCCCTTTATATTATCTAATGCTTTAATATAGAAGTAACAATGATGGGAGGTACAATTGCCTAAAGTTATTTCAAAATATGATTTCACCCATGAACAATGAAATAAGGAAAGCTCTGCTAATGAATAAACATAATAGAACAGATCACCAGACTGAGAATGAAGTTTAATGAATTATTCCAAAAGGAAAACTCAGGAGAGTTAATAGACTAAAGCTAATTTTTTTTTTTTTTTTTTTTAGTTTGTAAAAATGAGTTTTCCTAATCTTCATGCCATCAGTTTCTAGGTGTGAAAAAAAGGGTAAAAAAGAATTAAAGATGATAGTGTTTAAGACAGAGCACATATTCAGCTGACTGGTGAGCATAAGATTTTCAAAAAATTAGGGTATGTGATGGGGAGGGTCCTTTTTCCGAAAATATCAAAGGTATTTAAGCTTAGATCTTTCTAATAGATAATTACAATTTCTTCACAGCTGGGTAAGTTGACAAGTAGGTTGGAGGAGTTAAAATAAATCTCTTACACTAGGTAGAGCAATTACAGTCAGATAGGATTGAAGCGCCCACTGGCACAATCCACTCATGACTACATGCTGCAGCAACTTGATCAAGTTTTTGAGTTTTGGAAGTGTACATGGATGAATGCTTCTGAAATAATTGTGATGAGAATATTACCAAATGAAGTAGGAAAAGTTTTAGTATCTGCCCTAGATTTGTGGTGTCTTTTAACTAACATTATCCTGTTGTCTGGTCTACAGTCAGATAGATTCATTTCTTTTTCTTTTTTTTCTATAAAAATTTAAAGCCACCTTTCTCTGGGTGTGTGGTAGCATGTGATTTGGTTAATCGACTTTATTTTCCAGCTTAAGATCTTCATGCTCGCCTTTCTCTCATGTCAATTGTGAAGCAAAGCAGATGCACACAAGCTTGCCTGGCTAATTCAAATGTCCAAACTGCTTGTATCTCTAAATCAGTGCTCAGTTTTGCTGTAACAAAGTAGAAGGGTACTGAAATAATTTGTTATTTTTAATATGGTATGGAAGCTCACCAATTAATGTTTTATTGCAAAATGTGGAGGCTTTCTCTAGCTAAGCAATTGAAGAGAGATACTTTTCAATACTCTTTAATAGTTCTTTTACCTTCACAACCTCTTGGCTCAATCATATTTATGCTATCAGCTTCACTAGAAAAGAAGAAGATTCAGCTATTAAAAATGAACTCTTTATTTACTGAAAATATTGTCAAATGCGTCACACGATGTCCATTTCTATGAGTTCTCAGGGGAACAATACCTTTAAAACATCAGTAGTACAAACAAAACTTGTGTCTCCTGGTTTTCTGGTATATTCCAATAAAATTGTACATAACATATAATATTACTGTTTTTTGACTACTAGAAAATTTGAAATTAAGTTTTTGACAACTTGTTTGTATTAACATTTTATTATGGAATATTTTAAACATGTGTAAGATGAACAGAATAACTCATTTTGTTCCCATGAATCCATCATTGATCATTCACAATTCTTCAATCTTCAGTTTTTCTTTCATCTAAATCACTTTTTTAATTCCATATTATTCAATATCCTCAGTTATTTTATTTAAAATTTATGTATTTTAACTGCACGATGTTAATTATACAATTATGCTATAAAATCTCATACAGGGTGTTATCATGTTATAGATGGAAAATCTGTGGCTTAGGCCACATGGCGCCTTCTAGTTCCTTACGTGCTGTCTTTTGACCAATTCCAAATATTACAAAACAAATCCTTGATTTGTATTAATACAGCTTTGTTTCTCTTTTACATTTTTATTTTATTTTAAAAATGAACATTTTTTTAGATACCAAAGAACAAAATAAATTGCAATGAAATGATCTCTCAGATTGACAAGCACAATTAGCACATTAGTAAGCCATAAGGGCTAAACTGACAGCTGCTATGTTCATGCCTTAGTTCTAACTTTCCATGCCTGACTGACAGCACTACCACATGAGCCTGGTTGGCAAGAGTTTACAGGGGTCAAGTATGCCAGTCTGTTACCAGCCTGGACAGTGGTGCACTTGTGTTTCTGTTTGAAGTGGAATTTGTGAATAGGTTCACAGCTCAGTAATACTTTTCAATTCTGTCTGCTTAACAGCCCACCGTGTCCAAGAAAATCAAGAGAAAGCTAAAGGAAGAATTTTTTAATGAGGATTAGGAATTGCAAAATTATCTTGTTTCTGCTAAAGACAAGACTATTTGCTTGCTTTGTGATACTGCAATATTAACACTAAAGAAACACAATGGTCATCGGCAGTATAAGATCCATAAGGACCACAAATATTTCAAATCAGAGGGTGAAAAACAAAAGCAAAGACAATTCATTCAAGCCACAATAAAAAATGACATCACTGAAACAACTTAAAAAGTAGCTTATATACTCAGGAAAAGAGAAACGTCATTCAGTGACATAGATATCGTGAGAGAATGCATTACACTTATAGTCTAATAATATACCAAAGAACAAATAATTGCTTCTTTCCTGTAGAACCGTAACTAATCGGCAGCATGACTTAACCTTAAACTTAACAGAATAACTTCATGCAAGCCTTTAAAAGGAAAAATATATTATTCAATCACTTTGGATAAACCAATTGCTACTATAGATTTGGTGCAGTTTTTATATTTCATTGGGATCATAACAGAAGGTTTGCTTGGCTACAAAGAGTTACTCTCTTTGGGTTCTTGTATGAACAGAACACAAGAAACAGATATCTTCAACAACTTTCAAGGTAAATGTCGTGAAGTTAGACTGAATTTGGTAAATTTAGTTAGTGTATGTACAGAGGGTACACCTTTCATGACAAGAAATTGTGAAGGGTTTATTGCACAGATTAAAAATATATATATCAACAGGTCCAGAGGCATGCATTTCTTCCCATTGTATCCTGCATCAGTTAAGCTACTATTTTAAGTGAGACTTTCAATGTTAACTGACTGTATTCATGTTATGTTGTATTTCAGTTCAGTGACATTCTAAAGTTGAACAACCAGGTATTCAGGGTGGATTTGCCATATCATCCTAAAGTGCGTTAGCTGTGGCAGCAACAGGTGTTAGCCAAAAGTTTATCTTTGTGAGAACAGATAGTTAAATTTTATGAAGAACAGAATTAACAATGTGAATTATTGAAGGATTTCTATAAGAATGTAGTGTTTCTGTATGATATTATGTCAAATCAAAATGACTTGAAGATTTCTTTGCAAGGTAAAACCAAATTTATATTTGGTATGTGGCAAAAAATCCAAAAAAATTTTCAAAAGATCTATCTTTTTCAAAACACTTCTTCTTCAAAGGGAAATTTTAGATAAACATTGACCTCAGTTAGCACAGCTCATTGATGAATAGGATGATATAAGCAAGTTATTTGATGAATACCCAGCTTGTACAGACCTGTGAGTGAGAGAATGCAGTGAAGGATTCACTGCCTTTGAGAATCACAACATCACACTCAGATTAGCATTTCAGCCTCAGTTTGTTGATATCACTAAGGCAACTAAAGAACTACAGAAGGAGTTGATTGAGCTCTCAGTGGGTGATGTTATAAAGTCATCGTTTAATGCTAAGAAAGAACTACCGTATATACTAGAATATAAGCTGAGGTTTTTCGGCACAAAATTTGTGCCGAGTTCGGTTTGTGCCGAAAAAACTCGGCTTATACTCGAGTATATATGGTAATTGCAATGAGAAAAATGCAGTAGAACACCCACATTTTTGGCAAGATGTCCCCCAAAATACTTTCTTGCTTTTCAACCACTTAGTGCTCTAAAGATACCTCTTCCCACCTGAACTGAATCAAGATGCCCTTAAGGCCACAAAGGACTGATACCCATCTAGAGGACCAGTCGGAATCTGCAGATCTCCATGCTGGGACCAAATATTCAAATGCCTTCCAACACAAAGCAGACACAACCAAGTCCTTAAAAGGTTATTTAACTTTAAAATTAGAAAGAGTTGGGGTAAGTTCCCACCCAAGGCATACATTGCATGTGTATAGGGAACACTTCCAGGATGAGGGACACAACTAAAACTTGAACTTTAATCTTAGAAAAGCAAACTATGTAATCTAATCGTATGTGTAACCTCCTTAAAGTTTGTTCCACTATTTTAAGAAATCATCATTTTCTGAAAAGTAAACTTTTCATTTAGATTCTTCCAATAAAGAAATATCTAATATTTTAATGCCCGAATGCCCATAGGAAATTTATTTCCTCGTATCTCTGAAGAATACCTACTCTGTGTTGTACTACACTGTATAATTGAAACATTACAAAAACATATTTACTTAAAAATTAATTAAATAAATCAGTACTTGTAGATGGCTGAAATATAATAGCACAAAGTAAAACATGAAAGTTAAAGGAGTGAACTGTATTAAAATAGTCAGAAGTCTCTTGTGGCTATTTCTAATGAAGTATCAGACTAATAGAATCTCAGGGCATAATCACCTTCATCTGGACCATAACGTAATGCAAATAATAGATGGTACTGTTTGGTTTTCTGGGCATTGGGTGTTTCTGGTCCTTAGAGTGTCAAGAACATGAGGGACAAATATTTGGCCGATGAGCTAAAAGGGAAATATGGAGTATTTTGTTGCTACAGTAGGCCACAGGTAGACGGTGGAGAGTATGGGCCCTCAGTTGCCACTAAAAGGTGCCATCACCAGGTAAAGAGAAGTTTAGCCACTTTTTGAAGAGCTTCCCTCAGCCCATGCTTTTTAAACTCCTTTATTCCTTTTCTTCCTTTCTTTTACATTAATTAATTAATTTATTTATTTATTAATGAATTTATTTATTTATTTATTTATTTGGCAGAGTTTCACTCTACCTTGAGTAGCAGGCCATGGCATCATAGCTCACAATAACCTCAAACTGTTGGTCTCAAGCCTCAGCTTCCCAAGCAGCCCCGAGTATAAGCACTCACCACAGTGCTTGGCCAGTTTTTCTGTTTTTTAGAAGAGACTGGGTCTCGTTCTTGCTTAGGCTGGTCTTGAACTCCTGGGTTAAGCAATCCACCTGCCTTGGCCCCCCAGAGGTCTAGAATTACAGGCATGAGCCGCCATGCCAAGCCAAACACCTTTATTTTTCTCTGCAATCTTTAAGACTCCAGAGTGAGGCTCAGCACCCATAGCTCAGTGAGTAAGAGCACCAGCCACATACACTGAGGGTGGCAGGTTGGATCCTGGCCCAGGCCTGGTAAACAGTGACAACTGCAACCAAAAAAAGCTGGGCGTTGTGGCAGGCACCTGTAGTCCCAGCTACTTCTGAGGCAAGAGAATTGCTTAAGCTCAAGGGTTTGAGGTTGCTGTGAGCTGTGACACCATAGCACTCTACTGAGGGCGACATAGTGAGACTCTGTCTCAAAAGAAAAAAAAAAAAAAAAAAGGACTCCAAAGTGAGTGGTGTGGTAACCATAAATTTTCTTTTTATTTTTCTTTTAATTTTTTTAACTTCTTCTTCTTTTTTTTTTTTTAATTGTTGGGGATTCATTGAGGGTACGATAAGCAGGTTACACTGATTGCATTTGTTACATAAAGTCCCTCTTGCAATCATGTCTTGCCGCCAGAAGGTGTGCAAACCCTCAGCTTCTGCTTCTTGGTTTACTCAAAGAAATCTTAAACGAAACTTCCCATCCTTTCTAACATTTTTATACATACTGTGAGAAGAAAGACCAGCTAAATCTTCTTCTCATCTTTTTCTTTCTACATCTGCATTACTGAATATGGTTACAACAGACTCCTCACCCTACTTACAATTTCCCCCTCTGGAGATAATGATCTTTGGAATCTTCTTATCTATTGTTTAAAGCTATCAACATTATTCTAAAGTAAATTGCCTATCTTTGATTTAAACTTATATTTAAGAAAAACAATAAACTATCCGCTTTCTTTTTTCTTAATTCAAGACTGTTGAACTAACTATTAATCAAATATTAATTTAATATTACTTTTATTAAAATTGACAAAGCCCATTCTATTCAAAATTTTATGGTTTGCATATAGCACAAGTAGTATCAGGTAGTGTGACCCCCTGTCTCACCTTAGTACCTAGGACACTATTATCCTTTCCTCCTTCCTGTCTGACATTCCCAGAGAAATTGGTTCAATTTCACCAGAAGTTTCCTACTATGGTGTCAATTGTTAGGTGAAGTAAAGGGGAATTTTAAGAGGATCTTTGCTAACATTTTAGTGAAAAATAGTTTACTTTATAAAGGTTAATTAAAAGACCTGGCATAGAAAGATTCTGCCTTAGCAGTAGGTAGTGAAGATACATATAACAAAATATACTGGTGATGTTCCCCCTCTTACAGGTACAAATTAGATCACATTAATACAAAAGCCCCCATTACCAGGCTCCAAGCTCCCATGTACATGGCTGCAAATTTCCATGTGTCCTTCACAGGTAGACCTCAAAGGGCTGCCTTCCACACTCTCCCTTGAGTTTAAGCTGGTGCTTTACTGGCTTGAGCTACTCTGTGCTCTCAGCAGCAATCCTGACAGTCTGTACTGAACTCAGGTGACCTTTACGATGCCATCCTGACCTGTGTCTGTGAGAAGGAGTGAATTCCTACAACTCCACTGTGTCGCTGGAGACACAAAGTGCTCTGGTAGATGTCAGATGGCGGCAAACAGAGAATAGGACATTGTATAGTTAAGGCCCCACTCAAGAGTGAACTTGCCTCAGTGGGCTTGCATGCATCTCCAGGACATACACAAGGACATTTATTCCCAACGTGTCTGTGTGTAAGGTAAGATCACTGGGAACTGGAGGGATTCTACAGTTAGTTTTCTTTCTTATCTCAGAACCACCTGAAACAATTTTTCCTTTTTCTGATGGAGGAGGGGAAGATTCATGTCCTTGGATTCACCTCCTCTTCTCTGACGAATTTCCTCTTGCAGACTCTGTACATCCCTTGCAGAACTCCTGCTTCCATGGCTGCTTGTTCCTCTTCCTACTCTAAGCTTTTAGACAATTTTTATTCATTTGATCTTCAATTGAGGCGATGGTCACTGTCTCCCTTAGGAAGCTGTGTAGAAACCATATAAAGAAATTGATATGAACAAATATTTGGTTTTAAATTTGAAAGGAAAGATGTTAGATAACACCACATGCCTAGTTGAGTCCTAGCTGCCACCCATTTCTGTACAACTGCCATGGTCTTTTGATTCCTACACGTTAGCTAAGAAAGGAGTCCAATGTCATTGTCATGCTACTTCAGCCTCTTGAATAGACACATTTTTGTCTTTTTTAAAATTTTTATTAAGACTTATACACATAGATCATGAATACTTTTATGCATTTGTGGGGTACAATGTGTTGGTTTTTTATACAATTTGGAATGCTTACATCAAACTAATTAATATAGCTTTCACCTCATTTACTTAATTATGTTGAGACATTTATGTTCTATACTTGATAGATTTGACTTGTACCCTTGCGATTTGCTCCATAGGTTTGATCAATAGATACATAGGGAGTAAAACAGAAACAAGACAGAATTCAGAAGGGAAAGTGTATATAATTTAGTTTTTACAAAAGGGACAGAAAGTTTTTGTAATGTCAACTTCTTGCAAAGGGGGAGAGAAAGCAACAAATAAAAGAAAAAACTCATTCCAATTTCAGAAATGTTGGGAAAAAAATAACATTAAAATTACATTTGACACAAAGTAGAAATATACCTGTTTTCTTAAAAAGGTTTATCTGTATATAGGTACAATAAAAGAATCACTACTATTCCAATACATAGTTTTTAATTCATGATAGTACTTACTCAAAACACTAAATGTTTGGCTTCCAGGGTGCACATGTCAAAATTTCATTCTGAAAGAGTGGAAGGACGTGCATTCCCAACAACGTTTGTCTACAGGACGACTGTTATGTGTTATTCCAACCCTTTCCCCAGCATTCTTTGTCCTGTACCTTATAATTTTCTCCGAGACTAGGTCCATATACTTTCTCAAGTAGTCAAAATAGTTCTACAAACCCACAAGAAGGAAAAGAATAATGGTACATGATTGTGGTTTCCATGTTCATGGTGGCAGGAGAAATGACAAACATCATTCTAATGGTTTCACAGTAAAAATGATGACAAAGCAAGTCCCCTCTCATGAAATGGAACCCAAATTCCTGCCATTGGCAATTTGTTGAGATCATCAGGAAAGGAATTTAGTAAGCATTTGTTTGAAAGTGTTTCCACACAATGTTAGTGACTACCTTGCCACCTAAGTACTTGCAAATAGCTTCTATCCTCCCAGAAAATATAAATTTATGTTGTCACCTAGAATAGCATTAATTCATTTTAATTGGTAGACAATATGCTCATGTGTGTGGACTGAAAAATAACATTAACACATTTATAGAAGCATAAGGTCTAACCCATTTTTTACTTTCTAATCACACTAATTATACATTATAATTTGATTGGGTCATCCTTCTTCCATCCTTCCTTAATGAATCTTTTCCAATCTGCAAAGTAAATTATAATTTATGAAATATCTGATTTTAAAATCAACTGAGGTAACTAAGCAAAGGAAAATAAATATGTGTAAATCCTTATTCAGACATTATTTTCATGCACATTTATAAACCCAACTATTTATGTATAATATGCTAAATGTCTATGTACAAATATAAATGCAAGAATGGATACAATTATCTGGCTATCAACCAGTAAAACATGCCGTGCACATTATGCTTTGTGGAATATATTTTGCCTGGATGAGTTGAGACAGATTGTATAATAAAATGAACATGGCAAAAGTGGGTTTTAAGTCAGGAAACAGAACAGTAAAGCAATTTCCTGACTTATTTAAATGCTTTCAAAGAAAAATGTCATTACATACTTGAGTTACATTGGCATATAATTACATGAGCATCACAAATAACTACGCCTTACTAAGAAAAACAGAAGTTATTATAGAAAAATTATTTCTCATAATGAAACTTCATTTTAAACTTGGGTAAATACACACAAAAAGGGTTTGCATGTTACCAAAATTAATTCAATTTTCAATTATTCTTATTAAAAAGGTGTTCTATTTACATTTAAAAAATTCCCTAGCTTCAGTAATGTGGTTTATTAAATGTAAAATGGCCTAATCGTTTACTTAAAGTTAATAACAATTAATATATTTTAAATTATGTTAATTATAAGGAAGGTAGTAAAACCACAGGTTATATTCTAAAAATCATCTTTTTTCTTTGCATCAAAATTAGATATTTTCTGGAATTTCATGAAATCTGTTTTCTAGTTATAAATAATTTAGGATATAAAAAATCACAAGTGAATGTTGTTCCTCCCAATGAAGGGAAAGATGCAGATGTTCTAGAAAGCCATAACTTTGAGTCCATAGAAAGCTGAGGTAACAAGGTAAGCAGATGAAGTAAGTTCTTAAGGGTAACAAGATCACCTGAATAGAGACAGAATATATTCATTGTTTTACCTTTTAGCAGAGTGCAGAAGCAGCGGGATGCATGAAAATAACTTAAAAAACCTAAATTTTAAGAAGACCACTGCAGTCCAGATTATCAGTTCCTTGAGAATTGATACTCTGAATCAAAAATCCTTGGGAGTCCCAGAGATCAAAGGAGTCAACTCTGGTCACCAACTCTTTTCTATTAGTCTCTACTGGGAGATCACAAGAAAGACTGTGGGTACGACAAAGACATCGGGAAGGTGCCCTCCCTGTGGCACAGAAACTTCTTTCAAATGAAGCAAAAGCCATTTGGCAGTAGAGAAATGAAAAGAAGTCCTCTTTCTTGTACTCCAAAGCACAGTTTCACTGCTGTTGGAAAGGCAATAGAAGTAAAAACCAGATGTTGGAAAAGTTGGCTGCTACAAGGAGAGAAGTGGGAGAGCACTCTATCCGCCAAAATTGGGAAGACAGGAAACCCAAATGAGATCAGCACCTTCTCTGCAAACAAACTAGATATTCCAGGAGGCTCAGGGAGAAATAAGATATGGCCTTATACCAGACAGAGGTCAGAGCCTTGCTGTCAGTGGCTGGGGGACTGGAACAGAGGAATGCAGACATAGCCCCACCACTGATACTGAGGCTCCAGTAGGAGGACCAGCTTCTAACCTCCACTGTCTCCATGAACCTTGAACAGAGTGTCAAGCAACAGCAACAGGCTCTTGGGGAAGAATGTAAGTGAAGAGGTCTCTCTGTGATACATGTTTGCAAGATATCAGCCAAAAGCTAAAAATGCAACATAGAACAGATAAACTGAGGAAAACCTTCTAGGACTCCAAGACTCACACCATACACAAGGTACCACAAGCCCACCACTGAGATATACTGTTTGTAATTATAGCAACAACAAAAGCCAACCCCAGTTCAACTACTTAGACCACTTTGACTTCCGCAGCATGGCCTAACAGAAACAGAGGCACACTCACTTGTGGGTATAAATACTATCTACCTCCACCTCCAATATTCTGGCACACTCAACATGCAGCAATCAGGCCAGGAATATACTATGAGGCACACCAAACTACAGCAATGGCAAACATCAACAAATGGAATAAAAAGAAAAACAGTCAAGACAGAAACAGACATGTCTTGGAAGTTGAAACTATCAGAAATATTTTTAAACATATATGATAAATTTGATAAAGACATTAATAGGAAAAATGGCCAGCAGGTATGAATAGTGGTGAGTCTCAGTAGAGAGAAACAATGAAAATTATGAAGAAAAGATGAAATGAAAATATCAATGAAAAGAAACTCATATGATATTAGAGAAGAAAAATCCCTTCAATAAACTTAAGGCAGACTAGACACAGCAGAACAACAATGAAATACAACTGAAGATAGATCAATTCAAACTACACAGACTAAACACAGAGGGAAAAAGAGAGCAAATGATCAGAAAATTACTTTCTTTATCTGTCAGATAATACCAAAGATCTAAAATACATGCCACTGGAGTCCCAGCAAGAGAAGAAATAGGCACCAGGTAAAGAAATATTTGCATAATAGCTGAAGTTTTTCTAAAATTAATTGAAAGGAAAGAAAAAAACACACAGATTTAAGCACCTCAAAGAAGTCCAAGAAAATGCAAATGTGCTCAAATTCAATGGAAAATAAAATCTTGAAGATAAAAAGGAAATATTATTTATAAGCAAAATTAACATCATCAGGCATCTCATCAAAAACTAAGTAGCATTTTGAATGTAGTAAAACAAATGAAGTAAAAGAAAATAATGTAGTAAAAGAAAAAAATTATGTAAAACGTGACATCTTTACATAATGAATGATAGAACCATTAACTTGTGATTGTAGACCTAGAAATTATATCTTTCAGAGATGAAGAAAAAATAAAGACCACTCTAGAAAAATGGAAAACAAGATAATTTGGGGGCAACAGATATGACAATATAAGAATTGCTAGAGAGAGTTTTTCTGGGAAAGACAATATGATAAACGGAAGTTTGGATCAAAACAAAAAGATGACATAATCAAGAAATGATAAAAATGTGGGAAGATATAAAAATATATTCTTCTTATAAGAACTTTAAATGATAACAATATGGAGAAAACATATTTTAGAAGCATGAAGTTAAAGTATTTGGGAAGGAAAGCACAAAAGGTTGGACGGCCAATTGAAAGTACACTCTCACAAATGAGATAAGTTAAAGATGCTCATTGTCATTGCTAAAGAACTTTTAAAAGATGTAATTAATAAGAAAGAAGCAATGATTTAAAAAAGCATGAATTGAAGTGTGAGAGTGAGAATTTCTGGAGGGCTGCAGGCTTCGGGGGTCCCATACTTGGTAGGGTTTTTTTTAACAGGAAAGTAACAAAGTGGTCAATACGAAGATCTGGGAAATATATATTTTTTGGCTCTGACAGGTGAAGGGTAAGAGCAATCAATCCATGAACCAAAGAAATGATGAAGGGAAGCAAGAAAAAAATCAATATCCAACGTTAGGCCTCCTCACGGTTTTTACAGATATTTAAGGTAAATGAGTAAATTTCTGGAAATTCAAAATCTATCAAAGATCAATTACAAAATAAATAACCGGATTAATTCAATATATTTTACAGCAATTGAATAAGTCAATTAACATTTTTAATTTAAAAATTTTTCCCACAAAGAAAATCCCAGCCCCAGATGACTTTACTAGTGAATTCTACCAAATATTTAAAAGGGAAGGAGGGGGAAATTCTACAAACCCTCTTTCAGAAAAAAGGAATGTAGGTAATACTTTAAAATGTATTTTATGAAGAAAGTTATATCTTGAAATCAAGCCAAATATATTAGAAGTATAGACCAGTATCTCCCATGAACACAGGAACAAATCCCTTAGCAAATTATGAATGTATTAATCCAGAAAGTCAACTTTATTCTAGGAATGAAAGGTTGATTCAAATTCCTAAATCAATCAATATAAACCATCATGTTACAAATAAGAAAAACATGTTAACATGAATAAATTTAGAAAAAATATTAAATAAAATTAAGCAGCTTTGCATGATAAAGAAGAACTGTCAGCAAACTAGAAATATGAAAAATGTCCCCAACTAGGTATTAAATCTATAGCTAATGTCATACTTGATAAGAAATGGCTAAATTATCCCACCCAAAGAAAAACACACACACATAATTTTTTTCCTTGGCTCGGCACCCGTTGCTCAATGGTTAGGGCACCAGCCACATACATGGAGGCAGGCTGGTTCAAACCTCACCCAGGCCAGCTAAACAGCAACTGCAATTAAAAAAAAAAAAAAAAAAAAAAAAAATAGCCAGACGTTATGGCAGGTACCTGTGGTCCCAGCTACTTGGGAGGCTGAGGCAAGAGAAACGCTTAAACCCAAGAGTTTGAGGTTGCTATGAGCTGTGACGCCATGGCACTCTACCCAGGGCCACATAGACTCTCTCTCAAAAAAAAAAAAAAAAAAAAAATTCTTTTCCCAGGTAGTGATATTCACCAATTTCCTCGAAGTCTTAGAAAGCACAGTCAAGCAAGAAAGGGGAATATAAGTCATATAGATTGAAATAGAAGAAGTAATACTATGATAAATTGAAGACAATATAATCACACCGATATTTCCAGGGAGTCTACAAATAAACTATTGGAACTATTTAGTGAGTTTAGCAAGGTTATAGATTACAGTGTCCATCTAAAAGTTTAATAGGGTTTCTGCGTATTAACAATAAGCAATTGGAACTGAAATTTCAAAATTTAGCCTATATTAACATCAAAAATTATGAAATATTTTGGTATAACATTAAAAAAATATGTGCAAGACCAACACAATAAAAACTGCAAAACATGGCTGGGAGTCATTAATGAAGATTTAATTGAATGGGGAGATACATCATGTTTATGGATTGGAAAAGCCAGTAGTGTTAAAGATGTCAATATCCTCTGGCTTGACCTATAGATTCCATCTAACTTCAATAATGTTTTATGATTGCATTTATGCAAATAAGCAAATCCAATTTTATTTTTAAAAGTTTGTGTTGGAAGTCGCCATAGCAATGGCTGTGGTTCTAGTGATTGAAGTGACCTAAGCAGCTATGTTGCTAGTAACATTCATTCTTTGGACCTATGGCTGTTTCCATGAGTATATTTGCTTTGTGAAGACGCAGCAGGTCTGACCTGAAGATGGGTGTTCATTTCTCTGTGTGTGTTATTCTTTTAAAAAATGAAAAGAAAAAACAGGAAGGAAAAAGAAGTCTAGTGATAATCATTTCGTAAGATACTTGATCAACAATAGCAGATTGTGAAACAGGACTAGTAGACCTGAAAGCAAACATTAGGCTCTTTCTTCTCTACTGGATTTGATCTGTAAGACAAAGGAAACTTGCAATGTTTTGGTTAAATCACTGCTGGAGGGACAAAACTAAAATTATGTCTTCCAAATATGTGATGTTCTTATTACCACATCTATTCAAAATAATATTTAGATTATCAATGATTAACACAAGTGCATAGAATTCTTAAATAGCAACATTTAAAATCCTCCCTCCTCTAATTCTGAACATGTTACAGACTCGTGTGTCATCTACACAATCCTCTAAATCATTCTTTGCTTCAAACTGATGTCCCTGGAGTTTACCTTTCAGAAAGAAGTAAGGATACATTTCTGAGATTGGGTCATATTTAATATTCATTAATATTCTACATCTGTTTAATGGAAGACAGAACGCCAGCTTGGATGCCTGCATAGTGGGTCAGGAATAAATATAATGCAAAGTGTCTCTTAATGCCAAAATCTACAGTGTTGCTCAAATACTGTTCCCACCGTAGACACAATCATTTCCACGTATTTGTTGTGATTGAGAAAAAAGTTTTTTAAACTTGAGAGATTCAACTTAAATCAGGTCTTACCCTTTGTAATAAACAGGTAGCAATAAAGAAAAGTAAGTAGACATTTAGATGAAGAAAACCATCATGGGGCAATCTTTACGTGATATTTAGCATAAATTACTTAGTTTCTAGTACAAAATTGTGATAATTCATTTTTAATGCCCTATAATAAGCAGATTTGTCATCATTATTTTAATTGGTCCTGAGAAACTTTTTTTTAAACTACAAAACAATGGTCTCAGTTCAGCTTTTATGGCATAGAGCTTGAAGTACAAAAAAAATGCAGCTAAAAGAATCATTAGCATCAGTGAAAAAGATACAAAACTTGAAAATTTTCATTTCTAAGTATTTTATGAATGTTCGATGTGTAATAAATATGGGTCACTTAGCATCTTAATGCATGCAGTAGGGAGAGCAGGTATGTTTCTCTGGTCCCTACACTCTTTCTCAAAACGCATGCTCTTTTAATTTTAACCCCAAAGAAAGACTGCTAACAATTATTATATCAATTCCAAGTAATTGGCCAAAAGAGAGTTAAAGGAGGTCGAGTGGTCTTTATTCTTATCCTGTCTGGAAGCAAGATTTTGGTACCAACAGGCAGAGGAGTATACAATTTCTATTTTACTCTATGACTATAGGCAGATTATTAAAACCCTTTATGCCTCAGTTTCTTCGTTTTTCAAAAATGGGGATAAAAATTAGATTGGAGAAGATTGAGTACAACACTTAAAGCACAGTACTTGGCAGATAATAAGCATCTGATATTACATAGTATTATCACTACTGCTTAAGATTTAGCCATGAAACTTTTACCTTAGTCCAATTTATAAAAAGTTCTGTGATGGATTATTGGGAATTGGCTTAACTAATAACCAAGCAATTCCTTGATTGTTTATTTGTTACTGTTCAAGATGGTAAAACTGTCCATTTAAATCTTGATAGAGAAAGAATAATTATCCTGGGAGGATTTGTGTCCTAGTTTTTCTTAGACAAATATATATCAGAATCTTAAACATCACCAAATCTTCAAAAAAGGTACAACATACAGCAAGATCATAAAGCTTTATGATCGGAAGTCTACCAGAATTTCTTACCTTTGCACGTAGGAATATTTAACGTATCAATACCATTATCACCTGTTACTTCTTGTAAAATGCAAGTAAAACAGTGCCTGCTGCATAGATTTCTGATAGCACTTGGAACAGACTCTGGATCCTGTTAAATACTCACAAATGTAAACTACTTTCCTTAATATCAGTTCCAGCAAGAGATTTTTGACATTCCAAAAAAAAGATATGTTAATTTATGTCTACTAAAATTAGAAATAAGAATATAAAGAAGAATGTAGTTTCCCCTAAAACTCAGAGTTAAAAATTGTTGATGAAAGGGTCCATACGATCTCCACTGTTGGCAAGTTTAGCAAGAGCCGTAAGAGCATTGAGATGTCTGCTGGGAGTTCTGCAAAGTGTTTCAGGATTTTGAAATAATTTCCAAATATACCAGGAAACACATACTTGTGCCCTCGACAATTTATAGCACAAAATGAAATAAACTATGATACCAATCTTGTGGAAGTCTTCTCAGACAAAATATATTAGAGGCAGACCCTTCAGACAGCCACAGGAGTCACAGAAAGAAGATGCTTTAAGAGATACATACTCTAGTTTGTTTACACACATCACTCTGTATTTTCACTTATAGAAAATACCTACGGTACATGGCTCACAGTATCTACTTAGTAAATATTTGGTGAGCGCATAAATGAGTGAGTAAACAACGAATGATTTTTTTAGATAAATTGTTGATGAATTTTGTGTTCACATTTCTTTTTGAAGGATCATAAATTTTCAGTTGCTTCAATGTGGCTTCAGGGCTTCTCCTTTATTTTGATGATTTATAACTTATAACAACAATGAATTAATTACCAGTGTAATATGTATAATTAAAGTTCTCTCTTAATGTTCCTGAGCTGTGAGAATATTTTTCATTGTTGTGTTTCTGCTCTGCTCAAACTTAGAGATCATGCTAGTCGCTGCTTATTTTAGTAGAAATAAGCCACAATAAAATGTGCTTGTATCCTTGCCCACCGTGATTTCTGTGTCCTAAGAATCCTAAGAATCATCGTCTACAAGCCTGTTATAATTACGTCAATGATTTTTTGTCTGTCTGTTTTTGGAGACAGGGTCTCTCTTTGTTACCCAGGCTGGTGTTGGGGCTCACATCATCCTCTTCTTCATTCAGTGTTCCTAATAGCTAAGAATACAAATGTGCAAATGTGCACTTCCACACCAGGATAGGTGTTTTTTCTGTTTGTTTGTTTTTTGGTAGAGACTGGTCTCCTTCGTTTTGCTCAGCCTTCTCTCAAACTCCTGTCCTCGAATGTTCCTCCTACCTTGGTCTCCCAAAGTGCTGGGATAATAGGCATGAGCCATCACATCTGGACAGTTCATAAAATGTTTATCTTCAAGTTATGTTTAAAGACAGTACTTGTGAGGACTTTCATATTCTATGAGATACCGTATGGCTTCTCAGGGGCGGGATCCTTCAACAAACGTCCTAGGGTTCACACTTCATCCCATGTACTGAGTTGATAGCACAGTGAAAAGCAAGGCGAGCTCGATCCCTGCCCTTACCCTAAGCTTCTCTACCGACCCACTTGTTCAGCACCCTGTTTCCTAACCAACTTGGATGTCTAATTTTTGGTCTCTGCCATGTATTTCTTCTATACTTTTTAATATTCATAGGTAGCAGTAATAGAAATAAATTCTAGCTAATAAGACTAAAAAGATATGTCATAAAATCTAAAAAAGTATATTACTCAGTTTTCAGAAACAGGTGAAACCCCAGACTGGAAGTGAGAAAACTCTCATGGGTTATTTCCTACATTCTAATGAGGAATATCATCCTGTTATACTTTAAAACTTATGACCCATATTTTAAAAGTTTACAACTCTGAACAAATACTCTGCCTTTTTTGCAAATACTATGTGTACATCTAAATTGCTTTCATATACATACGATTACCTATTTATTGTATGAGTTTTCAAAGTGGAAATTTACGGTATATACTCGACTATAAGCCGAGTTATACTCAGCTTATACTCGGGTCATACAGGTTATTTGATTCAGTGCTCGCGCATCTAATCAAATGCACGTAGTCTCCAGTAGTCTTCTGCCGTCTGCTTGAGGGGGCGGTGCTTCAGCTCAGTCCACAAGTCGC
>CAUYPK010166737.1:0-30289 GCA_963574355.1 Loris lydekkerianus
TTTTCTTTAGCAATAAATATTGAAAAGCATTTAACCTACTGGTTCCTCAATTATTGTAATTGTTTTGGGTATATATTTTTATTTTTGAAATTTACCAGTGGCTGCTGCATTTTCCACCTCGGCTTATACTCGAGTCACTAAGTTTTCCCAATTTTTAGGGTAAAATTAAGGGGGTCAGCTTATGCTCGGGTCAGCTTATACTCGAGTATGTACCGTATAAAATGTTCTGACATATTCTCCCATTTCTAGAAAGAAGTCACACATATAGTAAAAGAGGACCTACTTCATATTGAATAATCTTCTCAAAACCCTGAAGCAGATCTAGTCCCAGTTAATACCAGAAATGAAAGTCTTGACTATATCCAACCCTTGCAGACTCCTCTGTCTAGGGTAGATCAAGGAAGCACACTCTACCACATGATCAGGTCTTTCACTTGAATCAAAGCCAGTGAAAGGATACCATTTCCCAGATCTCTGTTACAGGTCACTGGAGGCCTCACGGAGTGGGTGGCAGGCATATAATCAATCAGAACAAGTATCACTCAGTGGACAGAAATATACTTAAATAATATCCACTCTCTGCTAAAACACAGGCAAGCTCACATTTAAAAAGTGATGTTTTGAAAAAAAACATAAGTATAAATCTTTATGACTTGGATTAGACACTAGTTTCTTTCTTTCTTTCTTTCTTTCTTTCTTTCTTTCTTTCTTTCTTTCTTTCTTTTTTTTAAGGACTATTTTATTATTAGAGAAAGTTCAGAATCCAGAAAAAGAAGGCTGAAATCAGAGGGGACATAGGGAGAAAGCCCTCTTCAGGGTGCAGGGTAGACACTGGTTTCTTATATGTGCACAAGCAACCCCAAAATAAATAACCTGGACTTCATTAAATTGAAAAACTTTCATGCTTTAAAGGGTATTATCAAGGAACTGAAAAGATAAATCAAATAATGAAACATCTGCAAATCGTATATCTGAGAAGAATCTAGCATCAAGAATACATAAAGAATTCTTACAACTGACCTATAAATAACAACAAATTTAACAGTGGGAAAAAGAGTTTTAATAGACATTTCCCTAAAAGATGCATACAGATGGCCAAGAAACCCATGCAATGATGTCTAACATTATTACTCATTAGGAAAATATAAACCTAAACACCAATATAAACCTGAGACACCACCTAACACTCATTAGTATGACTACAAAACAAACAAAAAAGAGAACATATGTTGGGGAGGTTGTAGAGAAAATGGAATTCTCATGCATTGCTAATGCCTTTGTACAAGGATGGAGCCTACTGTGCTTAGAAAATAGTCTATCAGTTCCTCAAAAAGTTAAACATACAGTTTCATATGATCCAGCAATTCCACTCCTAGTTATATAGCCAAGAGAATTTCAAACAGTGAAAACACGTTTACTTAAAAACTTCTCCATGAATGTTCCTAGCAGCATCTTGAATGTCCATCAATTGACGAATAAAGTGTGGTATACTCTATGGAATAGAGTATGGAATGGAATATTATTTAGCCATAAAAAGGATTGATGTGCTGCTATATTCTGTGACAAGGATAAACCTCAAAAGCATTATGCTAAGTAAAACAAGCCAGATGCAAAAGGCCACATACTGTATCATTCCAAATACAATACACAAAATTTCTAGGACAAGTAAATCCACAGAAAAAGTAGATCAGTGGTTGCTCCTGATGGCAAGAAGACAGTAATAGAGAGTGACTGACAAATAAGTACAGGCATTCTTTTGGTGTTACAAAAATGTGTTGGAATTAGGTGGTGGAACTGGTTGAAAAACTGGAAATATAGTAGAAGATACTGAATTGCTTTAAAATAGTAAATTTTATGGTATATTCATGGTACCTCAATAATAACATTAAAGCAATGTGCCATCCTACATTCCTACACTCCGTATTTTCATCAAGCAATGTGTCTCAGATTAAGTTAGTGGCCATAATATGATGCTGTGTACCTTTGTAAGAAAATATATCAGATGAAAAAAGCTTTTTGGAAGAAATGAAGTATCAATAAGAGAAATATCTGACACAAGTGAATTAGAAAATGTGGGGAAAGGTTTGGGGATGCATGGAGTCTACCTGAGATCTGACTCCAGTACTTAGAACAAGGGGACCTGGGTTAGTTACAGACGCTCTGTGCCTTGGTTTCTTCATCAGCAAAACGGGGGAAAGTAATGTTTCCTCACACATTGATTGCAAAAATCAAAAGCAATAATATATATATATATTATATATATTATATATATAATATAGATATATTATATATATTATATATATTATATAGATATATTATATATATTATATATATAATATAGATATATTATATATATCTCATCCCATAAATATCCATGTAAGGTCATGGATATCAGTGGGCCCCCAAACTGACTGCACATCTAAGTAATATTAACAAATACATTGTAGGGCCTACTGAAGCCCACTGAATCAGAATTTTGGCAATGAGGACTAAGAACTTCTGTTTGCACTAACTTTCCCAGGTGTTTCTTACTATGATCAGTTTGGGGGTAGGAACCACTGAGCTATATAACATTATCCCAGTGGTAAAACATAAGAAAAGAGCAAAGAACAACAAAAAGATTTTCAATACAATCTCTAAAGCAGCTAAGAAATTGTTGGGGGACTCTAGGAATGAAAGAGACCTGGCTTGTTGGGCTTCATTTTCACTTCACCTGGAGTACAGCAGAGACATAAGCCCTTGGGGACATGTGCCTGAAGCATTGACAGTGTACCTTTGAAACAGTGAAAGTCCTAGTTTCAAATTTCAATAGATATTAAGTTTGTTTTCAATAGATACTAAGTTTGTCTTTTCTTCACAGTGATGGGACCTTTCCCAGGCCTCTCACCTTACAAAAAAGGAATTGTACCACTAAGAATTCAAACTTCAGTAGAAATGTGTAAGTAAGGAAGTAACCTTGATCTTACCATGTTCTATTAGTGGAATACAGCCACTGGTCAATGGTGTTAGGCCACCTCAAAATCATATATCAAGCAATATTCCATACAACTGCTCATGAGCACTGTTCTGTTCAATATATGGAGGAACTACATGAAAACCAAAAAATAGCATCAAGTTTACAATACTTTCCAAAATAGATGGTCACTACATGTATTAAGGAGATATACATAAACGGCTTTGATCTCTTGGTATCTTGAAAGAGTGCTTCTGGGACTAGAATGATATTTATACATTACAAGTATGAAATGTAGTGTTTAGGGACATTAAAAAGCAAACCAACCCACACATGGAGGAGAAGCTTAGGAGACAGAGATGTCACTGGTCTTAAGTTTAATAAAAAGCCAACATACTTCACTAGTAAGAGAACGGACACCAGCATATCAATGGGATCCAGAAAGAAAATATTGAGATAGGACAGAAAACATTTTTTTAAATTAACTATTTGGAGGTAGAATAAGACAGCAGACTAGAAGGATCTCTTTACTGGCCTCTCCCAGCATGGCAGGGGTGAAAAAGAGACCCCAACCATATCTGGCATGGGAAACTTACCTGGAGTCATGGCTCTGGGAGCACAGTGAGGCAGTGGTGGAGTGCAGAAGACAGCAGGAGCTGTGGAGGATTGATTCAGTAGGAACGTACCTGAGAGTCTGCAGGGACTAGCTGTTTCCTCACAAAGGTCTGGGCAGTGGAGGAAGGCTTTTTGTAGTTTGTGGATCTCAGGGGGAGCTGCACATTGAGTGGGAAGCCTGGAAGAGTGGGTGGACAGGAACAGTGTACAGCAATCAGGTTTGAACACCCAGGTGAGTGGATTTACCATTGGCATGGCTGCTGGCAGGGAGGCCATATTGGGAAGGTCCTGGCTGACATTGTGGGAAGGGCCTGTGGGTAGGTCTATTTGCAGGGACCTAAAGCACAGCTGACTCTGTTCTGCCTGCTAAGATCAGGTGTCCATGCTTGGGGCAAGCTGAGTGGCTCCCACAACCCTGGAGAATTGTTTTCAGGGGTCACTGTGAGACTTGCCTCCTAAGGATTCTAGAGAGCTTTAAGCTGGTTTCCGTTTTTGGCTATTTGAGCTTATTTTTTTGTTTTGTTTAGTTTTTGCTAATTTGGTTAAGTTCTATTCTTTACTTTTATTTTAAAGACAAAAATATGAAATTTCTTTCTTTCTTTTTTTGAATAAATGTATTTCAGGTTAATGTGACAACCAACCAGTCAAAATATTTGATTTTGTTAAGTAGAGTCCCTCTTGTGATTATGTCCCACACAAAAATGTACCAAACACCCCCACCCTGTGCCCATTCACTGAGAGGACCTCAGACTCCTCTCTCTCCCTCATTACCACTCCCATTTGAGTTGAAATGCGTATTTCACCTATATGGGCATGCATCAGGTCATCTACTAGCTTCATGTTAGTATTGAGTACATTGCATAATTGCTTTTCCATTCTTGTGACACTTTACAAAGAAGAATGTATTTTACCTCTATCCATGATATTACTGGATGGTTAAATTCTTAATTTCCATTTTCACTTTCCTCAAGAGTAAGATCTCCTATATTTTTGGTTATGGTATTTTAGCCTCATTTATTCTTTCTCTATTTCACTTCTCTTCTGTTTTTTGATAGAGACTTTTCTAATTTTCTCGTATTTCACACATAAATTGCTTATACTACAGCTAATATATCCCCCATTTCTGATTTTTCTTCTTTCTTTTTTCTACTTCCTTCTCTCTCCTTTATTTGATACAGCTGTAGTTTTGATTTTCTTTATCTATTATTATTTTTTCCCCTTTTTCTCTGAATTCTGGGGTGGCATGGCATTGGTCTGCCTGGGATGTCACAGCAGTGGTCTGGCCCAAGGAGGCCAAGAGATCATGGATTAGGGAGTCCTTTTACCTTTGGCCTTAGGAATACAGTATTGGCAAGTCCACACTCCTGAATTTTTCTTTTTATGTCTTTCTTTCTTTCTTGTTTTTTTCTCTTTTATTTCCCTTCCTATATTTGACAGAGGTAGGGTCTAGCTTTCCTCAAGCTGATAAGGAGCTCCTGATTTGAGGAACCCACTCAGCCCAGTCTCTCCTCAAAATCCTTGAGCTACAGATGTGGCCTTAGCAGCATACCAAATAATACAATTTATCCTGTCACTCTCATTCTCTCTTCCTGTCCTTCTCTCCTGTTTTTCAATTCTTTTCTTTCATCTCCCTTCCTTTTTATCTTTTTATTTCCTTTTTTTTTCTTTTACTCTTCTTTCTTCCTGTTTTCTTTTTACCCTTTTCTTCCTTTTGACCTTATAAAAAGTGGCCACTTCAATACCGAAGCTCTGAGATAAAGTAGTTTAAAGCAAAGGATGTGGTGAGAAGAAAAAACAGGGCAAGGAGGTGAACAAGAATAAAACATACATGAGGAGGAATCACAAATTCTGACAACATGAAAAACCAAAACAGAGCAACTCCTCCAAAGTACCATGAGGCAGCTACTGCAGAGGACTCCATCTATAATGAATTATTAGAGTTGACAGAAAGGGAATTTAAAATATGGATGATGAAGGCAATAAAGTGATAGGGATAAGAATGTAGAAAAACAGAACCAAAAGATGGATAAGAGACATGAGGAATATAGAAAGGATATGGTGGAGCTTAATGACATGAAGGAGACAATCAGGGAATGTAAAGATGCAGTAGAAGGTATCAAAAATAGATTAGACTATGGAGAAAAAAAAATCGCAGAACTAGAGGATAAAGTTCTTGAGTTAACCCGGTAGTTAAAGGGGTAGAAAGGAAGAGAGAGAAAGCAAAACAGTCACTCAGAGAACTTATGGACTTTACAAAGCATTCCAACATATGAATAATAAGGATACCTGCAGGGGAAGAAGATCATCCCAAAGGAATGGAAACCCTACTAGAGACTATCATAAGTGAAATCTTCCTAAATTTCACTAAAGATTCTAACACTTCTTTACAGGAACATTGAAAACTGGGTCATCTCAACTCAAGCAGAGCTTCTCCAAGACACATTGTGATGAACCTGTCTAAAGTCAAGCCAAAAGGAGAAAATTCTGCAAGCAGCCAGGTTCTGACAGAACTGGGAAGAACCTCTAAACAGAAACTAAACAAAGATGCAAAGGACTTAAAATTGACCCTAGAAGGTTGGCACCTATGGCTCAACGGAGTAGGGTGCTGGCCCCATATACCAGAGGTAGCAGGTTTAAACCCAGCCCCAGCCAAAAGCTGAAAAAAAAAAGTGACCCTAGAACAAATGGGCTTAATAGACATATACAGAATACACCATCCCAAAGCTAAAGAATATACATTTTTCTCATCAGCTTATGGATCATACTCTAAAATAGATTATAGCATAGTATGCAAATCAAACCTTTTAACAAATTTAAGAGAATAGAAATCATAGAATGTATCTTCTCAGACCACAAGGCAATAAAGGTGAAACTCAACTCCAACGAAAGCATTCATCCCCACAAAAAGGCATGGAAACCAAACAACCTCATGCTGAATGACAGTTGGGTCCAGGAAGAGATAAAGGAGGAAACAGTCCAATTCCTCAAACATAACAACAATGAATCTACAAGTTACCAAAACCTGTGGAATAAAGCAAAAGCAGTCTTAAGAAATAAATTTATCACCTTAGATGCCTACATTTGAAAAGGAGAAAGAGAGCAAATCAACAAACTCATGAACCAACTTATAGAAATGGGAAAGAAAGGACAATCTAATCCAAAATCTAGAAGAAAAGAACTAATCAAAATTAAATCAGAGGTGAATTAAATTGAAAAAAAAAAAAGAATCAATCAGAAAATTACTGAAACAAAAAATTCGATTTTCAAAAGAAAAAAAATGAAATTGATAAACCATTGGCCAGGTTAACTAGAAACAGAAAAGTAAAACCTCTAGTAACCTCAATCAGAAATAATAAAGGGGAAATAATAACAGATGTCACAGAGGTACAAGAGATGATCTCTGAATACTACAAGAAACTTTATGCCCAGAAATTTGACCATGTATAGTATATAGATCAATATCTGGAATCACACCCTCTCCATAGATTTAATCAAGAAGAAATAGATTTCTTGAACAGACCAATTTAATACAGTGAGATTAAAGAAAAAAATTAAAAATA
The DNA here is from genome assembly GCA_963574355.1 of Loris lydekkerianus. Classification (NCBI taxonomy): domain Eukaryota; kingdom Metazoa; phylum Chordata; class Mammalia; order Primates; family Lorisidae; genus Loris; species Loris lydekkerianus. Next base: position 7,129 of record CAUYPK010166737.1, read on the forward strand.
TTCCAACAAAAAAATCCCCATGTCCAGATGGCTTCACAACAGAATTCTATCAAACCTTCAAAGAAGAGCTTATACTTCAGAAATTATTCCAAAAAATTGAGAAGGAAGGTATCCTCCCCAACATGTTCCATGAAGCAAACATCACCCTGCGATCAAAACCAGGAAAATACCCGACTAAAAAAGAGAACTTCAGACCAATTTCACTAATGAATATAGATACAAAAATTCTCAATAAAAGCCTAGCCAATAGATTACAGCTACACATTAAAAAAAATTATACATCACAATCAAGTAGGTTTCATCCCAGGGATACAAGGCCAGTTTAACATACACAAATCCATAAATGTAATTCACCATATCAACAGAAGCAAAACCAAAGACGGTGTGATCCTCTCAATAGATGCAGTAAAAATATTTGATAAAATTCAGCATCCTTTTCTAACAAGAACACTTAAGAGTATAGGCATAAGTGGCACATTTCTCAAAGTGATTGCATCCACATACAACAAACACATAGCTAATATCATACTGAATGGAGTAAAACTGAAAGCTTTTCCACTTAGAACTAGAACCTGACAAGAAGGTCCTCCATCACCACTACTATTCAACATAGTGCTAGAAGTTCTAGCCAATGAAACCAGGCAAGAGAAAGAAATAAAGGGCATTCAAATGGGGGCAGAGGAGGTCAAACTCTTGCTCTTTGCTAATAATATGATCTTATACTTAGGGAACCCTATAGACTCAACCCCAAGACTCATGAAAGTGATCAAAAAATACAGTAATGTTTCAGGATATAAAATCAATGTTCACATATCAGTAGCCTTTGTATATGCCAACAACAGCAAAGTTGAGAAGCTAACCAAGGACATAATTCCCTTCACAATAGCTTCAAAAAATGAAATACCTAGGAATATACATAACAAAAGAGGCAAAGGACTTCTACAAAGAAAACTATGAAACCCTAAGAAAAAAAATAGCAGAAGATATTAACAAATGGAAGAACATACCATGCTCATAGCTGGGAAGAATCAACATTGTTAAAATGTCTACACTTTCCAAAGCAATCTACAGATTCAATGCAATCCCCATTAAAATACAAACATCATACTTCCAAGATTTTGAGAAAAATAATTCTTCATTTTCTATGGAATCAGAAGAAAACTGGCATAGCCAAGGCAATTATTATTAATAAAAACATCCAGGGATGTCACCAGACTTTAGGCTATACTACAAGTCCATAGCCATTAAAGCAGCATGGTATTGGCACAAAATAGAGACATAGACATTTGGAACTGAATAGAAAACCATAAGATGAAACTAACATCTTATAGCCACCTGATCTTTGATAAGCCAAACAAGAGCACACACTGGGGAAAAGACTCCCTATTCAATAAATGGTGCTGGGAAATTTGTATATCTACCTGTAAAGGACTGAAAGTGGACTCACACATTTCTCCACTCACAAAAATTGATTCAAGATGGATAAAAGATTTAAATCTAAGCCATGAAACAATAAAAATCCTCAATGTGTGGGAAAAACACTTGAAGATATTGGCCTGGGAAAAGATGTTATGAAGACGTCCATTGCAATTGCAACAACACCACAAATAAATAAATAGGGTTTAATTAAATGGAAAAGCTTCTGTTCAGCTAAAGAGACAATGACAAAAGCAAATAGACAACCTTCGGAGGGGGGGAAAAGATATTTGCATATTATTAATTGGACAAAGGCTTGATAACTGGGATCTACAAAGAACTCAAATTAATCAATAAAAAAGAGCTAACAAGTCCATAGATCATTGGGCCAGAGATATGAATAACACCTTCTTTGAGGAAGACAGATGAATGGCTAACAAACATATGAAAAAATGCTCATTGTCCCTAATCATCAGAGAAATGCAAATCAAAATCACCCTGAGATATCACCTAACCCTAGTAGAATTAGCCTACATCACAAAGTCCCAAAGTGGGTGTGGATGTGAAGAGAGGGGAACACTTTTACACTGTTGGTGGGACTGCAAACTAATACAGCCTCTTTGGGGAAAAGCATGGAGAATCCTCAAAGATCTTAAATTGATCTCCCATTTGACCCTGCAATTCCACTACTAGGCATCTACCCAGAAGAAAAAAAATTACTTTATCATAAGGACATTTGCACTAGAATGATTATTGCAGCTCAATTTACAATCATCAAGATGTGGAAACAACCTAAATGTCCATCAACTGAGGAATGAGTTAACACATTGTGGTACATACACACCATGGAATACTATTCAGCCATTAAAAGATGGTGACTTCACATCTTTTGTAATATCCTGGATGGAGGTGAAACACATTCTTTTTAGTCAAGTATCACAAGAATGGGGAAGCAATTATCCAACATACACAACACTAACATGGAGCCAGTAGATGATCTGATGCATGCCCATGTAGGAGAACAACTCATTTCAATTCTCATTGGGGGGTGGGATAATGAGTGAGAGGGAGGGGTTTGGGGTGATCTCCCTGAAAGGGCATGGAGTGGGGGTGTTTAGCACACCTTTTGTGTGTGGGACATAACCACAAGAGGGACTCTACTTAACAAAATCAAATATTTTGGCCTGCTTGTTTGTACCCTCACATTAACCTAAAATAAATTTACTTTTCAAAAAAAAAAAAAAAAGATGAAAATACAAGAAAAAATAAAAATAAATTAAAAATAAAATGAATTATTCATTCACTTAGAAAGAAAAACATTCTGTTTTTGGTCCTACACTTTTTAGTGGATACAGAAAAAGTGTAGAAGTCTCGAGGAAGAGCATCACGGCCATATAAACATTTGAGATTTTCACTGTGGAAAAAGCCCTAACATCTGTTTTAACATAAGGAGAACTTGTGGTGACTTTGTGCAACAATTACAAAAATAAAGTATGATAGGCAGCGATTTCTAGGTAATTTAACAGACATAAGAATGAGCAATGTGAAGTAGACCAAAGTTTACCAGGGAAGGGATGGGTCTGTGGCATCAGTGCAAGTCACTCTTGAGAGTGGCTGGTTAGGGGTGTCCCCATTGGTGATGACCTTCAGAGAGGAACAGAAGGTCTAGACCAGGCACCTGGAAGGCAGGGGCTCCGAAGATCCCACGGCACCCCCACCTTCTAATTCTGTTACTGGAAGCCCAGACCGTTACCGGGCGCAGCGAGCTCTACCTTCATCACTTCAGTCAGAGTTGGAGCTATAGGCAGAGGCCTTGGCTCTAATCTCTATCATAGTGAACCTTTTTTTTTTTTTTCTTTTTTCTTTCTTTCTTTCTTTTTTTTCTGTTAAGGACTGTCAAGTGCTCTGGAGTGTTGGTCAAGTTTTTCTCAGCATTAAGTTAAGAATTATAGTGTTTGTCATCCCTCAGTCCTGATGAAACCTATTTGATTTCATTTGTTTTTCACCCACCAGCGTGTCTGGGTTTCTTCTCGCCAGTCCCTGGCTGTTCCTCTTCTGCCACACATGTCAGCATGGCTGGAATTCTCAGCCTTTGGTCCAGTCAGAGGGCAGAGATGGGCATCCTGGAAATCAACAAGGAATTGCGCTGTCATCCGGCAGACAGCCGACAGCAGCTCCATGACAACGGGGAGAAAGTGCTCACTTCTGAAGCTGCTACCTCCTCCCTGGGCAACCAGCTGCAGAAATATAGTAAGTTCTGTGGGTTCCCTGGCCTCAAAGTGGTGGCTGAATGTCTTCTCTCTGAGAAAAATAAGCATTCTCTAGACTTGATTGTCCTCTTCCCGTTGTCAAAATAAATGCCATCCTGACTGTACTTCTGGAATGGTTGCAGTGGGTATTTAACCTCATTGTGCTGAAGATGGAAAAACTGAGGCACAAAGAGTTTAGCAACTTTTCCAAGTTTGCAGCAAAGTGTAGGCTGGGGCTTGGGTTAAAATCTCTTTGATTCCTAGTGTAGATAGTGAACTTCTGTTTTCCTCAGAAATAGGTTAAACAGTTTTTATGAGGATCCTCTCCGTATCATGTAAGACCACACACACACACACACAAATCCTGCAGACAAGTAGCATTTAGTCTGTGGTGCAAATTTCTGGAACTAATGAATTCCAATTCAATTTCGACTGGAAAAGTCAAACCCCTGACCCCCTCAATGCTGGGAGCCACTTGAGGTCCAGGTAGGTCCTTGGCTTTACACAAAAAATTCAGGAGCCGACAACAGTATAAAGTAAAAGTAAGTTTTATTCAAATCTACTACACAGAGTAGAGGCAAGTTCCCCCTGTGGAGGAAAACTGGCCCCATGGTTCCTTTAGCCCCTCTATTTAAGCAATCATTTAACTATAGGGTAAAGAAGCGGAGGAATATTTATGTTATTTCTTGGAAAGAGACGGTGCTTTCTTGGAATTAGTGTGATGCCCTCTTTTTGAGTAAATACGATCAAACGGAAAGTAGCTGCGTCAGGCGCACAGGTGGTGGGAGGTTTGCTTAGAAACCTGTGAGGTAATGAGTCGTGTGATGAAGCTGTCAAGTCAAGGGCAGTTATTCCTCCGCCATCTTGGTTCTAACTGGTTGGAACTTGTCCTGCCTTGTTTTCATCAGGTCAGGTGGAAACTTTGTTTCAAGACTTCCTGACTCAGGCTGTCTGAAGCAAGGCCTGTCTTTTCCCTGTCTCAAATTGAAGCTTCTCCAGGATATGAACTAACACACATGAGAGAAAATTTCAATTTAATTCAAGGGGGGGAGAGGGGCAGGGAGGAAGGAGGGGAGATTGGCGGGCTCCCGCTTAAGCACACCTCTTGGGCATGGGATACAACTACTACAGGGACCTTACCTAACAAACACAATCATTGGAACCTTATCATTTGTACCCTCATATTAATCTGAAATTTAAAAAAAAATTCAAGCTTCTGTGAAGGCCAAATAGGAAAGCACTGTGCTGGATACACCCGGGAAGGTGGTGGTGGGACACAACACTTGCTTTAAAGGTTAATGAGGAGTATGCTTCTAACAGAAACTATGGCCTCTGTAGGTGACACCATCACCTGGAGAGAAGTCCCGTTTCCTGGAACAGACACTTTTCCCCTGGAGCAGTGGAGCAGGCACCCAGGGCTGCTCAGAGCGGTGTGTACAGCAGGGACCCTGGGAGGGACTCCTGGGCTCCCGAGGCCTGTCTGCTCTGTGCCACTTTCCTTCTCTGTTAATGTGGAGCTATCATAGTACCTACCTTTTTAAATCTCTGCCATGAATTGTGTGACATACCTTTTGTAAATCTCTTAGTAGTTCTTCTATTGCCAATTTAACACAAACTTTATTAGTATTCAGATTATTTCCTTCATGGTTTTATGCTCTTACATTTTACACAATTGCATTCACATATGTTTTTTTTTTTTTTTTTTTAATCTTTGTGGTAAAGTGCTTGAAATTTCCAGCACAAGGGAACCATCAGTCCTGTCATCCTCAGGGCCTTCCCCCTGCACAGGAAATTGCTCCTTCTGGCTCCACCACAGGGTTTCACATAGCAGGCTGCAGGCTTGGTAAATGACTGGTAATTCAAAGTCAGGCTTTAGACCAGTGTTTTTCAATCTTTTTTATCTTAGCACACTTCTACAGCACACTTAAATTCTGTTTAACCAAAATAAATAAAAGAAGGAATATACTTACTGTGCTTTGAATTTCTTTTGAAAACAATTTAGTTAATGATTTTAAAAAAATTTTGCAGCACACCTAAGATGCTCTCATGGCACACCAGTTGAAAATTACTGCCTTAGATAATGTGAATTCAGCCTCTACCAAATGCAGTACAATCATCTGGTGAAATTACTTCCTGTGCCTTTAAGTTTCTCTCTCTTCATCTCTAAATAGAGAATTATCAATGCTATGTATTGAGAAATAACATATTTGAAAATCCCCAAACAGAGCCTGGTGCTGGGGATACTTTTGTCCCCAATGGGCCCTGCCTCCTTTCCCTGTAGGCAGTGACCACAGCAGCATGGCCAGCTTTCACTGTGGTAGGTGTGTCTGTCTTTTCTCAGTGTGAAGAGTGCAGAGACATCGTGGAGTCCATACTGGGTGAGAAGCCAAATTTCGAAGTGGAGGAGCAGGCAGAGACATCAACCCTAGCTAAAAAGCTCAGGTAAGGGGGCTGTGGGGGGCAGGCAGGTGGGAAGATGTGAGAATTGCTGAGAGGGGAAAGCTCAGCTGAGACACTAAGAGTTCACGTGGGCCAGGAGGAGGGTAGGAGTTGACATGGTGGCCACGTCTCACAAATATTTATAAAACAAGTATAACAAAAATAAGTTCTGCAGTTGTTACACAGAGCTATGTGTTCTGTTTCCAAAACACCTAATTATGAAAGTGAAATTCACTTCATATTAACCAAGGAAAAGCAAATAAGTCAACATTTGAGGATACTCAAAATGGAGCGCAGCCACCACCACATTAGCTCTGATCACAATCACCTCCCTCCTGACTGTGGCTTCTGATTTTTTCACCTAAAGCATGTGGTCTTCTTGACCCTGCCATCTTGTTCTTTCATATTTCCACTTAGCCCCAGCTGGACCTGGTCACATATCTGTGTGTGGCTGTGTACACAGTGCACCCGGTGTATTTTCTTTTCTTCCCACCCCCATTCTTGACATACTTTATTATGAAGAATGTGTGACAACTCCATTCATGTACACATAAAAGATGTAAAGTCTCTATCTTGTCCTATGGCTGAAGAGTGTTCCATGGTATATATCTGCCACAGTTTGCTAATCCATTCATGGATCGATGGGCATTTGTATTTCTAGTATGTCTTGGCAATTATGAATTGAGCTGCCATAAACATTCTGGTGCACATGTCTCTGTGGTAAAATGTTTTTTGTTCTATTGGGTATATTGAGGGATGAAATGGAAGGTTAACTTTTAGTTCTTTAAGTATTCTCCATACTTCCTTGCATAAAAGTTGTATTAGTTTGCAATTCCACCAGCAGTGAAGAAGTGTTCCTTATTCTCCTCACCCATTCCAGAGTCTTCAGATTTGGGACTTAATAATGTGGGTTAATCTTACTCGAGTTAGGTGATATCTCCAAGTGGTTTTGGTTTGCACTTCTCTGATGATCAAAGATGAGGAGCATTTTTCATGTGCTTGTTAGCATTCATCTGTGGCTGGTTATTGTCACTGCCTTCATACCTTTCTTGGTCTGATGCTGGAACTTCTGAGTCTTGTTCTGTGAGGCCGCCTGAGTGAATCCTCTCAAGTTTCCTCATCCGCTCCAAAATTACCTTGCTAACTTCCTTCTTTCCTCTTCCATGCCCCCCACAATCCTTCTCCATTCCCAACCCTAATCTCTACAACTGTGGTCTTTATTCTTCTCCTATCTATTTTTTTCATGAACCATCCCCACCATGTCTTTTCTCTTTACTTAGCAGTAGTATCTCACATCTATAATTTCTATGTCTTCATCTCTTCACTCTAGCTACAAACCCACCCAGTGTACTTTCATATGGAGATGACTGGCCAAAGCCAGTAAACAAAGGGACATCTTTGTGAATCTGATTAGGAACTGATGCAATTTTGTTTGCAGAAGAAAAACAGGAATGGAATGTGGAGTCTTAAAGAGCACTCTCCATTACTGGCAAGGCCTTTCTTTTTACCACTAGCATTTCACCAAACATATGATGAAATTATGCTTGAAGGGGTCCTTAACAATACTTTCACAGAAATCTCTGCTGCAATACTTAGAACTTGTCACTCATCCCTCTCTCACACAAATTTTCTCTACTCTCTTTTCTTAGGAAATAGTGTCATAATTTACATTCAGGAGCAGAAGTTGGCCCTGTTAAAAGAGCAGTTATGGGAAGAAAGAGATGTTGCCTCCTCATTCAACAACATGTTAGGGGTTTCCTCACCTACAATGACAACTGCCAGGTGCAGGGCCTCCGAGAGCAACTGACTGAGGGGCACAGGCTGGCAGAGCACCTCTCTGCATACCCAGCCCAGGTAAGGTGGCCACAGACCCTGATTACCCAATGTCCCAGGCTTATGAGAGACTCCAGAGTGCCATACCTCCACAAATGACAATACACCAGTGACTTTTCTTTCCACTAAATATTGTGGTTATGACCTGACCAGAAATGGATGGATAGGAACTAAGATGAGAAACCAAAGGGGTTGGTGGTCACGGTATTTCAAATATATCCTTCTTCCATGATGGAGCATGGTTTTTGGAGCAGGAGGCAGTATCTACCCAGTTTTAAAGTACAGGAAGAAGGATGTGACAGGTGGCAGCCTATTAGAGTGAAATGAGCCCTGGGGTTAGAATGGAAGTTCTCAAGCTCTACCCTAAAGCAACGTCTTTAGTAACTGCAAGAGTGATTAATTCATCCTTCCTGAATTTCTGTCTTCCCCTCAGGAAAAAGGATCAAATAATTTCTGTAACAGTAGATGTGCCCTTGAAATGTAGGAATATTTATAAATCTATTTCAAAATAGGATACTGCTCCTTGCTCTGTGGTGTTAAGATACTTGAAATAGTGGTGCTTGGTGGTAGAAATGTGGTTTATACTGAAACACTTCCCATAGAGAGAATTTCCCTCAGTAACATAGCAGAAGTCAAGTTGGAGGGCCCATGAAATTCCCTAGTGTATGGGGGGCTGTGGGACTGGATTGTTTGCTGCTTAGAGAAAGAAATGGGTTCTGAATGACAGCTATTAAGGGACATAAAGCCTATGCCTGGGGTCAGATCTGTGGCACAATTGGAGAAAGAGCTGCAGAAACCCAAAGAGAAGCTCACAAACACCTTTAAGATGGGAGGAAAAGGTGTTTTTTATTTGGCCCAGTTTGAAGATGAGCATCCCACCAGATCAAAGGCACGTTGTTGGATGGATTAGGAAACCATCCAGGGCATTTCATTAAAGACAAAACAGGAGGAGTTTCATTAGGATACTGACTCACACGTAGATGGTTATATCTCGGTGCACATATGGGTTTGTAGTGTGTGAAGTGGGAAGTAGCAGAGTGGACACTTGTGTATTTGCAGAATATCATGTGGGTGAGGAGGTTGAATAAGCACAACACCTGCTTACCCCTGGGTAATAGTGAAGAATCAGAAGCTGGTAATGGATGTGTAAGACATGGAGAAGGTCTCAGAAAGGGCCTATAATGAGGTGAAGGCGATGACAGATTCCAGGTGCAAGGATTAACAACACCACAGATTTTATTGATTTAATGTACTCAGCAATGAAATAGCCCAGTTAGCACAGTTGCCTGTTGTCTTTGTGTTACTTATAAGATGAACTCACCAGCCTTAGGGTTTTCCTGAACACCCAGAGAACAACTGTTTTCTCTCTTCATGAAAACCAGGAGATGCATATCTGCTTTCTCAGTAGTTATCTTTAGGTTCTTGTTAGGAAAGATAAATAGCAGTGGTAACAAGCAAAGAAATTAGGGTATAACTAGCCAAAGTTAAACACAAGCAGAGAAATTAGGGCATAGTTAGCAAAGTTAAACACCAGTACCTAGACAACAAATTCAGTTTTTCTGTCACAATATTAAAAGAAAGAGGCCTAGACGTGGACATGGAGAGAAGGGAACAATTTTACACTGTTGGTGGGACTGCAAACTAATACAGCATCTTTGGAAAGAAGTATGGAGAATCCTCAAAGATCTCAAATTAGACCTCCCATTTGATCCTGCAATCCCACTGCTAGGCACCCTCAAGAAAAAAAAAAAAAAAAATCATTTTAGCATTGGGACATTTGCACTAGAATGATTATTGCAGCTGAATTTACAATCGCCAAGATGTGGGAGCAACCCAAGTGCCCATCAACCCAGGAATGGATCAACAAACTGTGGTATATGTATACCGTGGAATACTATTCACCATAAAAAGACAGAGACTTCACATCTTTTGTATTAACTGGTTGTAGTTGAAACAATCTTTTTAATTAGTAAAGTATCATAAGAACGGAAAAGCAAGTATTCAAGGTTCTCATTACTAATATGATGCCAATAGATAATCTAATACATGCCCACATAAGAGAAAAACTCAATTCAAGTTTAGGGGAGGCTGGAGAGGATCTGTATGCTCCCACTTAATGGGCACAATGTAAGGGTATATGGCACACCTTTTGGGTGCAGGACACAGCTATAAAAGAGACTCTAACTAAAAAATGCAAACATTGTAACCTATTCATTTGTACCTTCACATTAACCTGAAATAACAAGAATAAAATAAATTTTTAAAAAAGAAAGAGGCATAGAAACCACACCATCTCTGGAGTCTACCATCTCTCAAGGACACCACTCCCGGACATGTGGTGGGGTACCCGCCACAGTTCTCCCTGTGTGCTGCATGTCGTGACCATGCTGTGCAGGCGTGGTTGAGTCTCCTTCCCCAGTGGCTTCTGTATTTCTCCTGCAGTAAGCACCAACTGTTTCCTTCCTCTCTGGACCCCACGGCAGCCAAACACATTACCTCCCCTCCCCCCCGCACCTTTGCTTTCTGGGGTCACTCTCATGACTCCTACCAAACTTCCTCGTGTCTCATCCCTCTTGATGTCATCTCTTGTCATCCTCCCCACCCTGGCTCATCAGGAGCTACAGGAGATTGAGGGAGGGAGGCCTGGATTAATTGGAGGAGCATCTTTCACTCTTTGAATTTGCCATGGCCTGACTCAGACCAGCCTTACAGCAGCTCCCAAATTCCCATTTGAGGAAAAAGTCACTGTGCTCTGGATATAGACAGTGAACCTTGCCACCATGATGAGAAAGTCCCAATATTCTTCCAGGTGGCTTATGCTTGTGTTTAGGCTTGGCAGGGTCCACTCCGAAGGCAGGCCCTGTAGACATATTGGATAGAATCAGAAGTGGAATATTAAATAGATGTCAGGTGGGCCAGGGCACTCCCCTCTCTTCCTCAGCCCATGCCATGCCTTTGTCTCCCTGGACCCACAGTCAGGTTATTGGACCCCAGGCAGCTGTGATAAGTTCTTACCTGCCTGTGTACAGGAGGTATACAATCGGTGTCTATCATATCTACTCGTGTGGATCTGATGTCTCTTGTCACTTGCAATAATGTAATTCATGTTTCTGCACAATGTCCATGAAGTCTCTGTGCCTGTCCCAGACCACCAGCAGCTTTGCCTGTATATTTGGAGATGCTGTCACCCTGGTTTCACTGCTGTCAGCCCCAGTCTCTATTTTCTAAGTTGGCTTTTCTTAGCTAAGCAGTCAGCTTAAATTCAGTACATGCACACGTCTGCATTTATCTTGCTTTTCATGAAACAAGACTGGGCCTTTATATGAGCAATGTTTCTGTGAAACACCACAGATTCATTTTGGGTTAGGGTTTATAGAATTCTTCCACTAGCCCAATAATGTTTGTAAGTTTCTTTAACCACTCAACAACTGTAATATCCAATGAGAGAACTCTCTTTCAGCAACACTTCTAGGCCAATTCCTAAAGATTCCAGGGAAAAGTGTGTTTACCTGTTTGCAAGACAGAGGTCAGAGGATGTAATATCATGATCTACTAGTTCAGGGATATTTTGCCCAGGGGTCTGGACAGCAGGCTCATCTGCTCCTTGCAGGATTTAACCTGTGGCCTCTCAGGAGGCCCTGGTGTAAGCCTGAGCACGTTTGTGTCTTGCTGCTGTGATCGGACCCTGATTTGGTCATATATATGTGATTTGCTTAATGTGACCTGCTTTTCTGAATTTATTTGCAGAAAATCAAAATTATCATGAGGAAGAAGGAAGACATCAACCAGTGTCCCCAGGTAACTCTGGTGTCATGGACTGTTAATTCAACAGGGGCACTTCGAGACTGAAGATCCAGGGGAAAATAAAGTGTGCTGACTGTAATTGTTTCATTCCGTCAGCCAGCCACAAATTATCCTTTCTAACAATGTGGGCTTTTTCATGGAGGCGCTTGCATGATTGCAATTCTTCAGTCTCTTCACCTGACTTCAAGCCGACTTCAACTTTGGTTAGCTGACCCGGGTGAGGTGCCCATTTACCTTCTTTCTCTTTGGCATCAGTATATGGGCAAGTATTTCATTGCTAGAGAAAGAATATGAAAACAAACAACAAAAAAAACTTTTCCTGTCAAAATATTAAAAATAAATGAGGCATTAAAAACACAAGATCTGGGAATTTGGAATGCTTCAAGAGTTCTGTTTCTTGGATGTGGCATGTAAAATTCAACACAACTTATGTGACAGAGCTGACAGGGTGCTGTGAGAGCTGGTTGTGTCACATAGGGAGCGTTTAACATCCTGCACCAGCTGGTTCTGTAGCAGGCGCACTGCACACCGGCAGCTGGCTGGTGCTCCACCCCAGGCAGGCACATGCCCCCTGCATGTAGGAGGGCAGCTTTTCCCATTTTGAGGGAACTGCTGCTTTGCTTTCTGCAACTACTCCCTTTTGTCTGCCATGGTATCAGCTGGGACACTGTGGTGTCTAATCCCTTCTCATCCTATCCCACCTGGTTCGTCAGGAAGTAGAGGTGTTTGAAGACAAGGAAATCCTACAGGACTCACTGGATGAAAGTTTTCTGACTTGTTTGTTGACTGTGATCTGTCTGACTCTTGCCAGCCTTGTGGAAGTGCCTCCGTGGCATTCAGTGAACAGGAAGCGTCCTCTGCTCAGGAAGCAGCCAATGAATCTCTAATTCTAAAAGGAATGAAGCCACAATTGGCTTCCCAGATAGAATCCACATTTCTCGTGTTCCTTAGTCTGTCCAGACTGAGAGATACCATACCTTTGGGTAGACCCTGAACTCACATACTGGTTTGAATCAGGCTCTAAGATTGTGTTTGAAGAAAGACATCCCATGAGCCAAGGAGTCACTGGGAAGTCACCAGACTCAAGGTTAATTTGACAACTTCACACCCACCTATGCAACAAAAGGGTGGGTATGTCTATCAGTCCTCTTCATTTAGACTGAACTTGTCATCTCACATGAGATGTTTCATTTTCCTTCTCAAAAAATGTGAATTTCTTTGCCTGTCCAAAGCCATTGTATCCCTGGAGCTATTGCCCTGGTTTACTACTCTCTACCCAAAGTCTATCTCTTTTCAGTTGGCTTGTCTTTGCTTAGAAGTCATCTGTGTGTTAGAATATAAACACCACTGTTATACTTGGTATATTTCCCTGAAGAATACTGGGCCTTGGAATTTCCAACCACAGGGAAAGGCCAGTGTTTCTGCATAGCACTGAGGATTTTTCTGATCCCATCTATCAGCTTATCAGGTTGGGAAGAGACTATTGCACTTCTAGGATCTCTTAACATGGTATCTGTTTGCACAGACTCAGAGGCTATTGGGATAATGACCTGTCAAATTAGGGAAATTTGCCTAATAGTTGAGAAAAGCAAACCCAGTGAACTCTGATAAGGTCCAGACTGAGGCTTCCTGGAAAATTTCTTTCACAATATCCTGTTCTTAACACTGAGTATATTTATGTGCCTGTGATAGGTTGGACACAATATTGGGCATGTGTAAAGTGTGATCAAGTTAATGTCACAGGCCTTAATTTATTTACAGAAAAATCAAAATGATTATGAAGTGATAAAAAGACAAGAAACAATTACCCCCAGGTAATTTGGAAAAATCATGGGCTATTAATTCTGCAGAACTCATACCCAGGGAAAATGATTAAAGGGTGACTATACCTATTTCATCTACTTAGCCAACCACTGTGGTATTTGTATTGGTTTCCATTTTGTATTAACTTCTTAACTTTTGTACAAAATATCAGTTGACTCTGTGAACTAATCAGTCACAGAGACTTCTTGTAAGTACCTACCTTCTTCTGATGGTTTAAACCAGTGTGAGATGGATATCTTCCTTCTCTTGTTTCACATTAGAACATTGGCAAGTATTTCATGGCAAGAAAATTATGTAGAAAACGTATTTTGCCACACAATATTGACAAGAAGAAGATTTTGGCATATTTTAATACCTCTAAGGCTGTGTTTACTTGGCCACTACATATAAAAGTCAACCTCATTAAGTAAAAGTAAAGGAAGCCACAGTTAGAGGATGTGATATTCAATAAGTCCTGACTGAACCCTACAGTCCTTCCTCAGCAAATCCTAATCTGCACAACTTTCCAGGCACAGTGGCTCACACCTATAATCCTAGCACTCAGGAGGCTGAGGTGTGTGGATTGCTTGAGCTCAGGAGTTTGAGATGAGCCTGGACAAGAACAAGACCTCCTCTGTACTGAACAGAAAAAAACTAGCTGGGCAAGGTGGTGTACACCTATACCCAGGCACTATGGGGAAGGTGGAGGCAAGAGGATGGCTTGAGCCCAAAAGTTTAAGGTTGCTGTGAGCTATGATGCCAGAGCACTCTACCCAGGGCAGAGTGAGACTCTGTCTCAAAACAAAAAATTCTGGACCATTCACAAAGCGCACACAGTCTCTCTCTCTCATTCTCATCTCTATATCTCTCTACCTCTTACCTATACTGCTGGTAACCACACTGTGTTCTGTTAAGAAGATAATATTGAGGTCTTTACTGGGGTTTCCCCTTTGTTTTCTGTGAATACTCCCTTATTCCTCAAATCAAACTCAGGGAGGGTCTTTGGTGCCTGTTCCCCCTGGATTCATGTTTGGCTCAGCAGGGAATGCCCAGAGATGAAGGAGCCTGAAGTCTCTCAGGACTCTCTGGATGGATGTTATTTGATTCCTTCCATTCTTCCTGACCTGACTCCTACCACCCCCATAGGAACTTGCTATGTGTTTTTTTGAAAAACAAAAGCATGTCTGTCTGGGTTGTAATGCAGGCAGCCACATCATGAAGTTCTCATGGTTTCCCAGGTAGACCCCACAATCCTTCCACTTCCCAGCCCCAGCTGGGCTGAGAGCTGCCCTCCGTGTAGGCAGGACTTGGAGACACACATTGATTGGCGTCAGAATCTAAAATCATGTGTCCAGACAAAGAAGGAGCAAGAAACTGTGGGCTGTCCCCCAATATATCTGAACATTTTGTAATGAAATTAGCAATTAAATTTTTTTTCCTCCATTCGCTTTCGGTCAGCAATTGCCTTTTCAAGCTGAGCTTTTCCTCTTTCCTGCTTTCCATTTCTTTCTGAGGTTCAAGGAAGCAAAGCCCTTTCCCAGCATCACAGCGATTGACAACATAGAAATGAAATGCACACATATTTTGCATCTATTCTATGCCTTCTCCCTGCCAGGGAGCTCTGTATACACTGTAACCCATTCCATCCTCAAGGACTCCCGAGTAGTCAGTGTATGTCATGTTGGAGCTGAGGACACCCGGGCACAGCAGGTGACTCAGTGTGAACATCAGCCACAGGGCGCAGGCTCTGTCCACAGCTCTGCAGCTGGATCTGCCAGGAGCCAGGCTGCCAGGGGTGCTTGCCCTTTTGACTTTGTAGCAAATTATTTTGAACTAATTTCAGGCTTACACAGAAAGTTGCCAGTGTGCTTGACAACCTGCCACAGCACCTCCTCAGATTCCCCAGTGACCAGCCCCAGGGGCATTTAGGAGCTGAGCCAGCTGCACACTCTGCCCTGCAGCTGCAGCTCCTGGGCCTCTGAGGGACATCAACCAGAGGATGAAAGGTCCTTCTCTCATCCACCCCTGTCCCAGGGTCTCTGCTCTCACCTTGGCTGTTTTAGGGAAAGGTAAAGCCTTGTAAAGCTTCAGGTTGTCTGAGAACCACTCCAGCTGGGACTAGGCTCTCATGAGGAGGTAGGGAAATGGCCAGACACATGTCTCTGAGGTGAGATGAGTTTGGGAAGGGATGGCCCTGCCTAGGACTCATTAAACACAAGCTGGGAGAAGCCAGTTCATCTCTTAAGATGGACTCACAATATACAAGGCGGCCCCTGCGTGGATTCCTTGCAATGACGTATCAATAGTGGGCACAGTGCACAGCTTGGACCACAGCAGTGCCACTGGCAGTCTGCTCTCCTCACCCTCTCCCTATAGGGAAACCCCAGCAGAAACGACAGGAACACAGGCTAAATGGTAACTTGGACTGTCATTGAGCTCTTTTCCCTATGTGCCCAACTAATATGTGCAGTCTTCAAAAGTCTGGGGAAATCTTTTCCCTTTCCCCCAGTAAATGCAAAGAGTGTCCAATGCATAAGTTTAATAAGACACAGTATTCTGGAAAAGACAGATAAAAAACATCAGGAAATGAAGCAGTGATAATTAAAAGCATTCTAACAGCTCGCTCAATAGCACGTGCAGAGGAGCAGAACTGGGACACCCGGGTTTGACCTTTCACCAGGAGACTTGTTGTTTTAAGATAATTTCCCCATCAGCCCAACATGAACGATTGTAAAATCTTACTGAGAACCCTACATGACCAATGATTAATGATTGCAAACTGTGTCTTTAGTAACTGCTCCCAATTTTTGGGTACAAGATATAGTAATAAATATTACATAGGAATCCACTGTACAGAATACAATATCCCTTTCCTCTTATAAGCCATTAAATTTAGTGCTTTCTACTTCAAAAATGAAACCTGCAAATCATTATGTACTGACTGGTTTTCACAGTCCACTAATCTGTTCAGCAACACAAGTTGAAAAGACCATCTTTAACCTTGTCAATGTGCAAAAGCCCAGTAAGGAATCTCAGATCTCATTTCTCCCGTGTTCTTACTTCTTTGTGCTCTTCTTTACACTAGCATAACATACAAAAACAGACTCCTTCCTCAGGGGTAAGCTTAAAGAAGAGATTATGAGACCCTGGTATGACTAAAACTAATGCTTTTTCATTTTCCTTCCATGATTTTGTGGTTTCTGCTATTGGGAATATTCCTAGAAATGCCCTAACGGGTTTGGGTATGGAATCAGCTACCAGGAAGGTTGGTGTCCATGGGATTAAAATGAGTTAAGGGCAGGTGAGGTGGCTGACACCTGTAATCCTAGCATTCTGGGAGACCAAGAAAGACAGATTGCTTGAGCTCAGGAGTTCAAGACCAGCCTGAGTAAGAGCAAGACCCCGTCTCTACTAGAAATAGAAAAACTAGCTGGGTGTTGTGGCAGGTGCCTGTAGTCCCAGCTACTTGGGAGGCTGAGTGAGGAGGATCAATTGAACCTAAGAGTTTGAGGTTTCTGTGAGCTATGATGATGCCACAGCACTCAACCCAGGACAATAGAGTGAGACTCTATCTCCAAAAACAATATTAATAAATAAAAATTAAATGAGTCATGCCAAGGTTAAATTCCCTGCTCTTTCTGCTCATTCCATTGTAAGTCTCCTTCTGTGTGTGTGTGTGTGTGTGTGTGTGTGTGTGTGTGTGTGTGTGTGTGTGTGTGTTTTCTTTCTTATCTCTTTTGGAAGAATACTTATACTATTCTTTGTATTCTGTCCCAGACAAGGTGACACAACATCCTCTAGGGCTTGTTGATGTCTCCAGATTGGAGTCCTTACTTCCCTTCTTCCAAACTTTATAGAAAGGCCTTGAGGCTGGGGTTCCAGTTACAGAGTCATCAACAACAGGGCCTGAGGCTGTAGCTGAGCTTTAGACCTTTGACACTGCCTCATCAGCAAATCCTGAAACAGGACTTGGATGTGGTCTGAGGTCACCACTGACTCTCATATCCGGGCTTTTCCCAGAGCCCAGCCACTCCTCCCCTAAAGGACTGAAACTCAGAGGTGTGAGAGGGCATGTTTCTCTGCAAAGGGCCTCTCCCACCTGCCACAGTCTGCTTCTCAGTGTGGTGACTGACAGTTGACACTGATTATGTCTCTCACCAGAGGTGTGAAACCATTGCTTCCCTGCAAATGAAGGAGGAAAGAGGCTGATATCACCAGGTCCTGGTTGGGCGGAGACAGGGTCCTTAAATGCTGCCCCTGTAAGTTCAGAAAGATTCTCTTCTCCCTTGTGGCTGTCACTTTCCTATTCAGCCGGCCCTGAATTCATTTGGCTCATCCTCCCACAGCAGCTCAGCTTACTCCTGGGCCTGGCCTAGTTAGCTGCCCCTTCAGACTCAGCCTTCAGTAGGACCTGAGAGACTCTGACTTGATTTCTCTCTCTCTCTCATACCAAGTATTGCAATCAGTGTAACCTGGTTTCTTGTACCCTCAATGAATCCCCAACAATAATAATAATATTATAAAACAGCACAATGAGCTATGGGGAAAGAGAAAAGGGGAAAATGTCATCAGTATCTGTTGATAGGACTGTTCATTCACCATGGAGGTAAATTAATACAATTTTATATAACTAGGCAGATGCAAGCATTTAGACAGTAAGTCAGTTATAAAATTGGCTAATTTAACTGCAAATCTTTTCAGAGTAGTTTTTCTTCATGGCTATTTATTATTCTAATATTCAACAAAATTGTTCTTAGCATAGTCTAATCTGCTTTACTTGTTTTATAACTGCACTTACAAAAAAATTAAGCATATCTTCTAAATCTCATTTAAAAAAATCAAATATAATCTAGCAAGGGGAAGGGTTGAAAGGGAGAGCAGAGGGAAGGGGAGGGCAGTTGGAGGGAGGTGGGAGGGTAATTGGTGGGATTTCACCCAATGTGCACAATGCAAGTGTGTTCAGCATGCCCCCTGGGTGAAGGGCTCTTCTACAACTTTACCTTGGAAGTGAGAACAATGTAACCTTAAACTTTGTACCCTCCTATTAATTTGAAAATAAATAAATAAGTAATAAAAGCATAAACTTTACATTCTGAAAAAAAAGAAGAAATAAATGCAACTACAGGTGGTACCTGTCAGCTCGCAGCCCAGCCTGAAACCCTCCACTTGCTGTCCATCCTAGTCTTTCCATACTCACCTGCCTGATGCAAATGGGCATGGCGACCTTAACTATCACAGATTATGAGATGAAAGAGTCTGGGCCCCTGAGCCGCAGGCTGGAGGAAAGCCTCCATCCTGGACATGGAGCCCCAGTCTGGACTCCACACGACAGGTATGGTAAGTGCCTGCAAAATGGGGGTTTATGTATTATGTCAGCTAATGGTAGCTTCGCTAATGTACAGATTGAAGCACGATGTATTCTAGATTTCATTAAATTCTCTGTGGTGTGTCCATATAGTTATTTTATGACCGTGATGAGACTGAGTACAAACCACCTGGCATAGAACACCACTCACTAGGGGAGGGAAGTTCCTTGCTACAGGCCCCGAAGGACAAAGGACTTGCACCATAATTGCTGCTAACTTACATTTTTCTTATTTTAATGTGAATTAAACGTTTTGGTGTGCCTACTGTACCATACCGAAGGAATAGATTGGTCTCAATCTCTTGCCCCCCAGGTTAGGTGCCGCTTCTGGGGACGTGACGACCCCTGCGACCCTCTGCCTGCAGGTCCCGTAGGGACCGCAAGAGGGCGCCGTGGCTCTTCTCCTTGGAACTCGGCTTGTCCCGAGGCAAGATGCCACGGGTTCCAAAATTCTAGGACAAGGTGAGCTAGATGTTACCCTTGAGTGTCCAGTGGTTCCTGACACTTGGTCCCACTGTTGACTACTAAACCTATAATTTTTAGTGAAAAGAAAAAGCCAGATGTAAGAAAACACATATTGTATGATAACAGGCTAAAAGCCAGACCTGTTAGGAGTTCACAATAGGCATAAAATTACAAAGTAAGAGCTGAACATCCCGCACAGCAGACAGGGGTAACTGTCAGGGGCAGGAGGGGAATTGTGGTCTGCAAGGGGCACGTGGGAAGCTTCTGGGAGCTAGTAATATTCCAGGTGGTGCTGACATTCATTCTATTCACCTTTCTACATATTGTATTACACAATTAAAGAAAAATTATCAATTCCTGACAGTAATATTAAATCAGGAACCACACCATGCTAAACAGGTGGAGTATTTCAAACTGCACAGCAAGATGATCCGTGGGTTCATGGAGGAAGCATAGGAGGTGACTTTCGGTCCTCACCAGGCCAGAGGTGATGGCAGACTTGAGGAGGACCTCTGTGCAGATGGAGACCACAGACCTGACCTACAATCCCTGGAGCGACAGAAATCTGTCTGAGGAGCCAGAAACGTTTGGCATGCTACAGCCTTGGACTGTGGTGCCCAGCACTGCATAGAGATGAGAAAATTATCCTAAATCTTGGGCCTTTCATAGCATGAAGTGTCAAAGTGTGGTGACCTTGGAAGAGCAGAACACTTCTCCATTGGTCTCAAGTTTTGTGAGCTTGTAGGATAGACCTCCATGAGGGCAGGGTTGTTGGAGTGTTCCAGATATTACAGAGGCATTTAGACAGCATGTCTAAAAGCAGAAGGGAGGGTTAGTGTCCTCCAATAGAGTCCAGCAAACGTGAAAGCAGTGGACAGCCAGAGATGAGGCAGAACCTAGAGGATATGGCCTGAGGTTCTCATATCCACTTCAAGGGATCCACTGAGTATCCTCAAAAGCATGTTCACAGTATAAATGTATGTGAGTGTGCCCGTGCCCTCACACATATCATCTCACATATGTACAGAAACAATAAAAACAGTGGGAAAACAAAACAAAACAAAACAAAAAAAACAGAAGCTTACAGCAATGATAGTGACAACTCTGTAACCATTCACTTGAACCTCTGTGCAAGGGAGCTGTCCTTACAGGGGGCAGATGGTTTGCTTCTTCATAGTGAAATGATGTTGTAGAGACAAAGCTGAACCATCTGGTAGGAAACAGAAATATACCTAAAGATTTGATGAAGCCCGAGAGGTCATCTTGTCACAGAAATCCTGCTTTGATAGTTGTCTATTTGTGAAAGAAAAGTTTTTAAAGGCCTCAATACTAATTAAAGCAATGCAGATTAATGTTTTTTTTCTACATAGATTGTTACTGGAATTTTCTTTTTAAAGATTCTTTTTTTTTTTTTTTCCAAGAATTCAAGTCGATGTAAGCTCAGCTCACAAATTCCTTTCTGTGGCTGCTTTTGGTTTGGAGTTCATTATGAGGGCAGAGATGATTTATTTTCCTGTACTTGTTACTATTCCAGAAATGGAATTGCAGCTTGGTCTTGGAATGGTATTTTGGGACATTAAGCAGAAGTGAACAATGGAAGTTGGGTGGGTGTGAGTCACATAAAACTGACCAATTTCCTTCAGCTCTCCCTCTAGCACAAGGAGCCTAAAGAGTTGGTTGAGATTTCCCTTGTTGTCAGTTGCTCCAATTTCAGTAAAAATGTTTGACGTGAATTAGCAAGTACACACGCAGAGGAGGTAGGTGGTTCCTTGAGTCTGGGAAGGGTCTTTTCATCGTGGTGGTTAATTGTGAGCCAGATCTTCCTGTCTCAGTCCAGCCTCTACTTGGTGACAAGTTATTCTCTAGCACAGGCTTTTCTCACAACCACTTTTCTATTTTCTGATTTTAAAAAAAGAAAACTATAGAGATGCAACTTTTTGTTTGAAAATGGAAACTATTTAGTTATATCTGGGATTGCAAAGGTGTTCTCATTTGTATTCTGCACAAGGAAATGGGAAAATGCATCTCAAATTTCAATTTTTCTGATGTCCAAACTTTGGAAGAGCATGAGGAAGGGGATCCAAAGAAGCAAGACAAGCAAAGGTGAGGCAGGAGAGGTGGGAAGAGAGCTCGGCCATGGGGCGACACTGAGTCGAAGGGATCAGCATTACAGGATTGGCCTGGACTCAACCTGTGCACTTCTGGGCAGCTCCTGTAATATTTTACATCTCTTACTGGATAGCTGCTAAGCTCACCCAATGGACTGTCAGCCTCTGGAAGACTGGGAATTGCTTCTACTTATTTTAACGTTCCCAGGAACGTTAAATTCTTTTTTCTTTTCTTTTTTCAAATTTCTTTTTTTTTTTTTTTTAGACAGAGTCTCACTTTGTCACCCTCAGTAGAGTGCTGGGGAGTAGCTCACAGAAACCTCAAACTCTTGAGCTCAAGTGATTTTCTTACCTCAGCTTCCCATGTTGCTGGGACTACAGGGGCAAAGACAGGGTCTTGCTCTTGCTCAGACTGGTCTTGAACACATGAGTTCTCAGCCTTCCAGAGTGCTAGGATTATACGCCACTGTGCCCAGCCCCCAGGACAATTATTTTTTTTAACTATTGCTATTGAATGAGTGACAACCAGCAGACTCCAATAAGTATGATAATTGCAAAAGGTTAATTAGAATTTTTGAGATTATTGAAAATCTTCTGAAGTGCAGTTTCAGCACAAAGAAGAGAAGTCGAACTGCAGGAGGTGAAAGAGAAAGTGGGTGTTGAGGAAAGAGGAAAGGGAGTTCGGGGAGTGACTTTGCACAGACTGCGGAGAAAGGAAGAGTTTCCCACAAAGGAAGGGAGGGGTACAATGCAGAGCTACAAGAGACAGGACCTTTGTGTGTGTGACCCACCACAAAGCCTGGGCCAGACTGTGAGGTCAGGCAGCCAGAGGGGGCACTGAGGCCAGCGTGTGGGAGGGGCTCACTCTGCAGGTTAGAAGGGGATAAATCAGGTGCAGGTGTGGGCATGGGCGGACGCCTGTCTGTGGTGAGGTCCAAAGATGAGTGTGCTTGTGAGATGGCGTGAGCATGGAGCTCTGTCAGGTGACAAAGGTAAGAATCCTCGACTCAGGTAACCTTGTTGGCCCTCAGCCCAGATGTTGACTTCACGGGACACAGGAGAGGCAAGACGAGAAGAACCTAAGGCCTGTGTGGGTCGTTCAGGGAAGTGGAGGTTGGCCCACGAGCACAACAGACAGCAGTGCAGTGACTGAAATTACAGGGCTGCGGATTTGTGTTTTGATAGGAAAATGTGTTTAGAAAAGTTTGGACTTGAGTAACTTGACTTCCCTAATTATTTGTGTCACAAATGACACTGTATTTACTGATTCCCTACGTGTAAAATGAGGAATTAGAGTCGGTTTATTTCTTCTTCTTTGTTTTCCTGTCACTCTGCAGATATTGTTTATATGATGTGGGATTGAAAAATTCATTTTATATTATAATTATGATGATTTGATTTAAAAAATTATTCTTTATTTACAATGTTTTATAGCCCAATATATAATTTCTCAGATTGAGTTTTACATGGAACTTGATTTGTGTTAACCGTCACAATATTGTCACAATTTTTTCATTTCTGAGTTCTTTCTTTTGATTATTTTTTGAGTCAGATGCCGTATCTTTGAGTAACTTCTGTTTGCAGGGAAGGTACACGTTGGCCTATTTTTATTTATAAAACCTCTTTTGATCTGTTGTTTCATACACAAATGGCTTATGCTGAGTGACTAGCTTGGGCGA
>CAUYPK010166739.1:0-19922 GCA_963574355.1 Loris lydekkerianus
CTTATAAGGGAACATGTGAAACTTACTAAATGTAGAATGTAATGTCTTAACACAGTAACTAAGAAAATGCCAGGAAGGCTATGTTAACCAGTGTGATGAAAATATGTCAAATGGTCTATAAAACCAGTGTATGGTGCCCCACGATCACATTAATGTACAGAGCTATGATTTATTAAAAAAATAAATAAATAAAAATAAAGCCAGACAAAAGTTATCCTCTGAGTGAAAACCAAAATAAAATGGACAATCTTGACCATATGCAGAAGATGCCTAACAGGTGGTTTATAAATGTGCTGTTGTTAGAGATACTCAGAAACTATCAGACTTAGATGTATTAAATGAAGACCAGGCTGGTAAGGCTGAGGAGTCATGTCCCAGAGACAGGCTCTGAGTTCTCTGCAAACCTCTCTATCAGTCAATGGGAGACCATATTCATATGAATTAGTCTGAGCACACTCTCTGCACCCCTGGCTTTGGTCTTTGATCTACCCAGGGACTTTGTCTTGTCTTCCTGTGGCTTTAGTTCCAATACCCAATTTTGGTCACACCTTCAACATCTTTTGCTTCTTGAAGTAGGCCTTGACATCTTATGAAGATTTTTGCATCATTCTACCCTTAACCATGATCT
Source organism: Loris lydekkerianus (assembly GCA_963574355.1). Taxonomy (NCBI): domain Eukaryota; kingdom Metazoa; phylum Chordata; class Mammalia; order Primates; family Lorisidae; genus Loris; species Loris lydekkerianus. The sequence continues at coordinate 629 of CAUYPK010166739.1, forward strand.
TGTCTTAGCACTAACAGCTTGTCTTTGTCTTGTTCTGGTACCCAATGCATATGATCAATGAGGAAGCACCCTCAGAAAAGCCTCCTTGGAATGTAAGTAAACTGCTCAATTGTTTTGTCTAAAGTGTATCATGTGTCAATAGAGAGGGGATATTCTGCATGGGGTGCAGAAAACAGAGAGCCAAAGCTCTGTAGATCTTTAGGATGGGGCTCAGGAAAAGTATCCTCCTGATTCTCTGGCCCCAGTGTTCTGGAACTTTTGCCAAATACAACTCTAGAGTGGGAATGACTCTGTCCAATGACAGTAGCTTTATGACATCTACTATTTTAATCACCTGATTTCTTGTGGTCTGATTCCCATGTTCACCTAATAACCATCTGTTGGTATACTTATTTGGCTTCCCAAGTACCCATTTCTACAAGGAAAAGGATGTGCTAGCCAACTCACATGAGTTCTTCTGATTACTTGATGTTCTATTTCTTAGGTGTTGGCAATTTATTAAATTGGTATTTTAGCCTCTAGTAAATTATCACTTCTCTGAATTTAATTGAGTTCAATGCTACCCTATAGTATCCCAGCTTCCAAAGAGAATCCTAGCACATATGAGCCCCTGTTAAAAAAAAAAAAAACTCATCAGTCTCCCTTTCTGAAGTTTCTTTTCTCTCTCTCTCTTTTTTTTTTTTTTTTCAGTTTTTGGCCCAGGGCTGGGTTTGAACATGCCACCTCCAGTATATGGGGACAGCACCCTACTACTTGAGCCACAGGTGCTGCCCTCTGAAGTTTCTATTAAATACAACCACCATCAAGTCACAAGAGCTCTAGAGTGATTTATATATCTTGGGGAGAAGGGAAGTGGGAGCTGAAAAGATTTCACAAAGGAAATATTTCAGCCTTTAAAAAGTTTTCATTTGGTTTAATGTCTTGAGAGAGAATCATTTTTTTAATTGCAAAAATAATACATGTTTAATGCTGGGAATATGAAAAATATAGAAAAGCATAAACAGAAGAAAATTTTAAAGATGATTAAAATTTAGACAGCTGAAGAAGTCAGGAAATAGCTTCCCAAAGGCATTCTTCCCTGAAGTGTTGTAATCAATTTCTCTGATATATATTTTTTTAACAAAAGAATGCTTGCCATATATTCAGTAATTTAAGACCAAAAATGTGAATACAATTTACATCAATTTCTCTGATATTGCCTGCACACAATCACCCAAGCCCAGACCAAAAACTCACTGACATATCAGAGTGGGCTGAATTCAAAAAGAGTCAAAAATTCAAGCTTTGACTTTTAGGGCATTTGCTTTTGAGTTCAGACCTTTTATCTCAATATTTCTCAAATAGTAGCCCATAGACCCACCTGCATCAGAACCACTTGGGGCAACTTGTTTAAAAACGCAGCTTCCTGGGCCCCACTGGCAGCCTACTGAAGGAGAATTTCTGAGGTTAGGACCAGTAACCTACATTTTAATACATGGATCATTATGAAAGTTTCAAGATACACAAAGATCAAGAAACATAAAATCCATGCAAACAGAAACTAATGAAGCCCTTCCAGCAACACCAATAAACCAGCAAGTTGAAACTTGCACAGGTGAATCAGAACGGATGCTGTGGGCTGTGTTTCTTGAAAGTGAAATAATGGACCATAACACGGTTTGTTTCAAAACTTTGGTGATATGAATATGGGTACTTTAAAACATATCTAAATAATTTGGAACTATTGTGCATTGCTGGTGAAAATGTAAACTAATGCAGCTGCTATGGAAAATGTTATGGAGGGTCCTCAAAAACTAAACATAATATTAACTGTATGATCCAGCAATCCCACTTCTTCTTTTTTTTTTTTAAGACAGAGTCTCACTTTGTAGCCCTTGGTAGAGGGCTATGGAATCATAGCTCACAGCAACCTCAAACTCTTGGGCTCAAGTGATTCTCTTCCCTCAGCCTCCCAAGTAGCTGAGACTTAACTATTTTCAGAGACAGAGTCTCACTCTAGCTCAGGCTGGTCTTGAACCTGTGAACTCAAGCAATTCAACCACCTCAGCCTCCCAGAGTACCATGATTATAGGCATGAGCCACCGTAGCTGGGACTATGGGCACTTACCACAATGCCTGGCTTTTAAAAAAAATTTTTAAGGGTGATGCCTGTGGCTCAAAGGAGTAGGGTGCCGACCCCATATGCCAGAGATGGTGGGTTCAAACCCAGCCCCAGCCAAAAACTGACAAAAAAAAAAAAAAATTTTTAAGTTTTGGTCCAATGTGGCAGCACCCAGTGGTGGTGTGAACTGTGAGGAGTTCCCCGAGTTCCAATTACTCAAGGTGATGAGGACAATTGATGACAGAATAGTACATGAATTAAACACTACAGTTCCAACAGCTTCCTTTGCAGGGAGTCTTTGATGGCAGCTCATGCCAGTAGGGACAGCATCATAAAAAATTGTATAGCCCAGACCTCAGCAGTAGTAAAAACCCTCTGAGAAGAGAGAGAAAAGAATTTGGACAATTTAACGTTATTAAAGCAACTTAGAAAAGAGCAGACAAAGTTGAAATGGATGTAGTCAGAATTGAATGTTGAAAAAGTTGTAAATGACAGTAGCTGGAAGCTGTTTAATGAACGCTGCCGAATTCACTTCAAGCCTCCAAAGAATGAATAAGAAAAAGAGACATTTTTTATTTAAAGGACCAGGTCATCTCATAAGAGCTAAGCATAACAGATATCAACAGGGCAGGCTTCCTAGGATGATTTCTGAGCCAAGACCTTTTGTTGATTTCAGCCTCACTTAGCCAAGACCTCAAGTATAAATAATTCTGATAATTATGGAGAAATCAACTGCTATTTTATCTTGATTCTATAAAAAAAAGTTTTTTAACTATTAAAATAATTTTCTGACTCAGTATAAAAAAAAATTTTTTTTTAAGTTTTAAAAAGTGTCTAGGCCAGGCAGTGGTTCACACCTATAATCCTAGCACTTTGGGAGGATTGCATGAGGACTGGAGTTCAAGAGCAGCCTGAGCAAGAGCAAGATCCTGTCCCTATAAAAAATTGAAAAATTAGTCAGACACGATGGGATACACCTATAGTCCCAACTACTCCAAAGGCTGAGGCAGGAGGATTGTTTGAGCATAAGAAATTGAGGTTGCTTTGAGTTACGATTATGTCACTGCACACTAGTCCAGGTGACAGAGCCAGACTCTGTCTCAAAAACAAACCAAAAAAAGTGCTGTATATACACTAAAAACTGACCAGAAGAAAATGCACCAAAATTTTAACAGTAATTATCTTTAAGTTTGAGGCTTGTCTGGGATGTTCATTTATATACATGTGTGAACTTAATTGGGCTTTCTTCTGGCCTATGGTAGGCTGAATAATGGCTTCCTGAATATACCCCACTCTTCCTCTTGGAATCTGTAAATATGTCACATTTCATGGCAAAAAGGACTTTGCAGATGAGATTAAGGATATGAACCTTAAGATAGGACACTTATTCTGGATTACCTAAGAGGGCCCATCTAATCATATTAGCCCTTAAAGGCAGAGATCTTTGTCTGGCTGGAGGCAGAATAAAGATGTGGCAGAAGTCAGAGGCTTGTGAAGCATAAAAGGACTCAGTCTGCCATTACTAGAGGGGTCTACATAGGAAGTTTGAGAAGGAATGCAAGCAACTTCTAGAAGCAAAGATCAGCCCCTGACTGAAAGCCAGCAAGGAAATGGGGACCTACAATCACAGGGAACTAAATTTGGCCAGCAATCTGAATGAGTTTGGAAGCAGATTCTTTCCCAGAACCTTCAGAAAGGTCCTGCTAAAACACTGATTTTGGCATTACCAGACCCTAAAAAGAGGACTCAGTCAAAATATGTTATACCTGGACTTTTGCTCTACAGAACTGTAAACTAATAAATGAAGTGGGTATTGTTTTAAGTCACTAAATATGTGATATTCTGTTAAATGGCTGCAATAGAAACTAACATGTGGCCTGTAGTCCAAATCTACACTTGAGAAGTAAGGTCCATTTTAAAGCTTAATCACTAGGTTAAAGTCCAGGCATGGTGACCCATGCCTGTAATCCCAGCACTTTGGGAGGCAGAGGCAGGAGGATTGTTTGATCTCAGGAATTTGAAACCAGCCTAAGCAAGAGCTAGACCTTGTCTCTACTAATAATGAAAAAACTAGCCAGGTGTTGTGGTGGGCACCTATAATCCCAGCTACCCGGGAGGTTGAGGCAGGAAGATTGTTTGAGCCCAGGAATTTGAGGTTGCTGTGAGCCATGATGATATGGCACTCTACCTGGGTGATAGAACATGATTGCATCTAAAAATATAGATATATATATTAGGTTAAAAATAGACCTGTCTTTAACCCACAAACATTGATATATGAATTATCATATCATTATAAATAGCTCAGAAAACTCCAAAACGAAACAATTATTGCATTACTACAAACCAGTTAAAATGGAGCTCAATACAATATAAATTTCCTACTTCCTTCTAGGATAATTCCTTTAGAGCAGTGGTTCTCACCCTTCCTAATGCCGCAGCCCTTTAATACAGTTCCCGTGGGTCGCAACCCACAGGTTGAGAACCGCTGCTTTAGAGAATTGTGAATGTTTCGCATTTAACATTTACCGTAATTTAAAAAGGAAACAGGACAGATAGTTTTATAAAAAGTTAAAATATTCTAATTCAAAGATTTCATATATTGTCATCTTTGTGTGTGAAGGGGAATGAGAATATGTAATGCTTCTTTAAACTGATACTGATAGGTTATTCTGAAACCAAGAGAAGCTTAAGATTCCAATCTCATTATCCAACCTGGCAGTTTTTCTATTCCCCATTCCAACAAAGTCAGAGCCTACTGAAATGCAATTCAAATTAAACAGAAATTAAGGGACAGAGTTGTTAAGAAGGGAGAAACAAGAAGCAACCACAGTTTCGCAGGCAGCCAATTTCAGGGGTCAATACATTGACTCTGTTCATCTTTTTAAATCACCATATTCTGCTTCAAGTTTTGATGTGGTCAGAGTAAAAAGGCCACAAAGAAATACATGAAGGGTGCCTAATGATGTGCATCGTGGGCTGTGGGTGGTCCAAACCCACAGAGATGCTTCCTTGTTATTACTAATAATTGTTTAGCATCATTGGATGGTTGCCTGATGTGCATGAGATCATTTGGAGAATAAAAATGTTTTGAACACTGACATATAGAAGCATATCTTTCTGACCTGTGTTATTTTCAAGGTGTTCCTTGCATCTACAATGTGATCAAACCCATGTTTCCTTTGGTTTTTGAGATTTCTCAGGCAGACATCAAGAAAGATGCATTCAAATTGCTTTACTTAAATGTTTATTGAAATATACAAATGCTCTGATATAACCTGTCCTAGGAGTCACATTGCAAAAGGTATATAAAATATAATTAAAATTGATACAGTAGTATATTTATATTATCTACAACTTTGAGTATTCCCAATGAGGGTAAGACTAAACACAAAGTTGGAACATATTAAATAGATTATTTATTTAATGTGTTAGGACAAAATAATCATATAATACAATTCCACATGAGATGAACACAATCTTATTATGATCATGCATGCATCAACGAAATCTATAATCGTATTTCTGAATTTTTTTGAAATAGTAATCATTATTGCTTTTATACTATATTTATAACTTTATACTACTTTCAATCTCCAGTACTGCCTTTAACTGCCTAAGCAGCAGTTTCAAAAACATACTGCATTTAAAAGGAAAAATAATAATGTTTATGTGGAGAAACATGGAGATTACCTCTTTAACCAAGTAATTTAAGATAATATCATCAATAATGGGACAAACTGTCTCCTGATATCATGCACTGAGAAGACCTCAATGTCACTTCTCTGGTAAGTGTGCCTGTAGTCCCAGCTACTCAGCAAGCTGACACAGGACAATTATTTAAGCCCAGGAGTTCAAGGCTGTAGTGTGCTATGATTATAGCTATGTATAGCCACTGCACTCTAGCCTGGGCAACATAGCAAGACCCTATCTCTAAAAAAAACAAAATGTACAATCTGAATCTAAGTGTGAAGAAATATATAAACTTAAACTAAGGGATATTCTACTAAACAATTGGCCTATACTATTTTAAAATGTCAATATCATGAAAAACAAAGAAAATATAGGAAACTTTCACAGATGTTAAAAGTTTGGAGGATCTGACTGCTAAATGTGGAATATGATCCTAGGTTAGATATGAGGTCAAAGGGGAAAATATTGCTATGAAGAATATTATTGGGACAATTGATAAAATTCGAGTGTGTACTAGATCATAGTATTGTATTACTACATTTTCTGAATTTGATAATTTTACTATGGTTAAGAAAAAGAATTTCCCTGTTCTTATACACTTTGAAGTTTTGTTGTTTTTATTTTTGACACAGAATTTTATTCTGTCACCCTGGTTAGAGTGATATGGCATCATAGCTCACAGCAACCTCAAACTCTCAGGCTTGGAAGTCCAAAACATAAAAAAAATAAATAATATTGCTCTTACATAACCATAAATCCTCTTGCCTCAGCCTCCTGAGTATCTGGGACTATAGGCATGCACCACCATGTCCAGCTAGTTTTTCTTTTTTGTTAAAGTAAAGATAGGGTCTCTCTGTTGCTCAGGCTGGTCTTGAACTCCTTAACTCAAGCAATCCATCCACCTCAGCCTCCCAGATACTTTGAAGTTTTGAGGGGGGAAAAGGGAGATGAAGTCTGTGACTTACTCTCAATTTGTTTAGAAAGCTAGTCATAATAACAACTAAGATGATAATATTATATGTATATGCATGTATATGTATGTATATATATATATATATATATATATATACATACATACAGAGAGAGAGAGAGAAAGAGAGAGAGAGATAGTTGTAAAATATTAACAACTGATAAATCTGGGTGAAAGATGTACCTGAGATCTTTGTACTGTTTTTTCTAAATGAAACTCATTTGTAAATTTATTTCAAAGTAAAAAGTTAAATGAAATAAAATAGAAGATAAACGTAAAAAAAAATTGCAATTGTGACAATTATGAGATGGCAGATCTCCACCTTGCTCCAAAATAGGTAAATGTTAATTCAATTCAATTAAACTGTATAAGCCTTTTGGTTAAATTTGTTCATAAATATTTCACCCTGAGTTAATGTTGATTTCTTATCAATATCTCCCTGTTTTCTCACCAACAAATATTATGCAAAGGGATGTTGCTAGAAGGAAGGACTTCATTGAGCTGAACTATTGACCTTCTGAAAGATTTGTACTTCCTCAAAGCAATCCAGAGAAACAAAACAGAAGATCACAAGCTGTTTACACTCCAGTGCATTCATAGAGACTTATACTTGCCTACTCTCCAGAAATTACCTTATATCAAACTTTTCATTAAAATATTTAAGTAACTCAACATTCTTTTTTCCCTATTATAGAAATATAACAACGTTAGTACTATAAAATTAAATTCTGCTTATTTAGATAAGGGAAAAGGTAATGCCATTTCATTTTAAACACTTCTATTTTTAATAGTATATTTTAAAATAGTTTCTTCCTTATAAAAGAAAATACAATGTGTACATTTATACAATTGTAGAAAAAATTATATTACATAACCCACATCTCAATTAGTGTCAATGAATGTGCACATATTTTAGGTTGGCAAATACAATGTGCTAGAGAAATACATTACATCTTAAGCCAATAAAAAGAAAAGGAATAAAAATACAGAAAAGAATTCTATCCTCTTTCACTGCCTGGTCCCCACACCCATGATCCTCTCAGGGATGAGTTTTAATTGCCTCCTGGGATGGAGAAAGAAAACACAGAATCCATCTCTGATTGTGTGAGCTATTGATAATCACCAAGACAACAATAATCATATGACTAAGCTATGAAATCCAGGGACCACAAGCAAATGAGTCGATGGCAATTAATTAACAGCTTAAAATCAGCTCTATGGGGGAAATTCCTTAGGGTCTCATGAGTCTAAAGAATACTGCAAGCTTTCTTTAAAGCCTTTTTTCAAATGCTTTAAAAAGAAAAACAAAACGTTCCTTTGAAAGTCTTTACTGCTTTAAAAATCATTTTAAAAAGCTAGTGCCAGTATCATGTTATGGTATCCATTTTTAATTCAGCAGCATATTATTTTGTAAAATTTCAAACCTTCAGATAATTAGCAAGAATAGTATAATGAACACCCATATGCCCTTCACCAAGATTCACCAAATGCAGCACATTTCCTCTCTTTTTTCCCTTCCCCCATAGGTACTTCTTTTCTTTATTTCTCTTTTTTCCCTTGTTTTTCCTTTATTCCTTCTTTCCTTCTTTTTTGGAACCATCTGAGAGTTCATTACAGATATTATGACACTTCAATCCTAATATTTCAGTATGTACCTTTCAAAAATAAAAACATTGATCTTACATAACCACAATATTATTACTATATTTGCAACCTTTAACACTGGTATAATACTGCCATTTAATATACAGTCCATATTTAAATTTTCTCTACTTTCCCCCAAAATGTTCGTTATAGATGGTTTTTTACAATCTAGTTTCCAATTAAAGATCACACACTGCATATCTCTTTAGTCTCCTTTAATCTAGAAAAGTTCCTGGTTGTTTTTCCTTATTTTTGTTTTGGATTTTCATGACATTGATGATTTTTAAGAATCCAGGCAAGTTGTTTGGAAGCTTTGGCATACATTTTCTAAGAAAAAAAAAAAAACTGAACCCCAAAATAAATTAAAAATGGAATAGAATGGTAACTTTGTAGTTGTGTTCAAAGCCTCGCTTTAGCTGTGGCTTGGAACAAGTTTCTTAATCTTCTCTGAGCCTTGATTTTCTGATTTGTTAGATGGGAATGATGATCCCCATTTTATGAAACAGTTGCGAGGATTATAAATTGTTGCTATCTCTCCAGAAAGCAATTTGACAATCTGTATCAAGAATCTTGTGGGGTTTTTGTTTGTTTGTTTGTTTGTTTTGTTTTGTTTTGTTTTGTTTTTGAGACAGAGCCTCAAGCTGTCGCCCTGGGTAGAGTGCTGTGGCATCACAGCTAACAGCAACCTCCAACTCCTGGGCTTAAGTGATTCTCTTGCCTCAGCCTCTGAAGTAGCTGGGAATACAGGCGCCCACCACAATGCCCAGCTATTTTTTGATTGTAGTTGTCATTGTTGTTTGTCAGGCCCAGGCTGAATTTGAACCCACCAGCTCTGGTGTATGTGGCTGGCTCCTTAGCCACTTGAGCTACAGGCACCGAGCCTGTATCAAGAATCTTAAACATGCTTCTTTGTTTGGACTCAGTAATTCTGCTTCTAGCAATTTATCCTTAGGAAATGATCAGAGATATAGTCAAAGATGTTGAGGCAGTGATGTTCATTATTGTGAGTGTCAGGGGAGCTTTAGATTGAACTGTGCTACATCCTCCTTGCTTCTTGCTTAACAACCTCAACCTCCGTGTCTTCAATACTCATTGCCAATATTTATTAAAGAGCTACTCTGTGTCTAGCACTGTGCTGAGTTACAGACTGCTGTGGCAAACTTGGAAGTCATGTTGTGAAGAAGCATTTGATAACATGGAACAAATATAGGGTTTCATGAGGAATCAAGTCAAGTCAGTACAATGAGCTCCCATTTTTGTTTTCTGTCACAAAATTATATTTAGACAGGAACCTAGAAAAAAGTAAAATAAAATTTTGCATTAGCTGCTGAGGTTTGAGGTAAATTTTGTTTATAATGCCAAAAATAAGAAAATGTGCATACAAATTTTGTGCCAGTATGTGCCAAGCCCTGTGCTTAACAGGCATCAATTCCACTTATAGTTGGTTGGCAATAACTGATCAAATGGCCATTCTTAGATAAAAGAGGACTTAGAAATGTAATCCTTAATGAATCAGCCATTTCCTAGCTATAATTTGATATTAAAAAGAAAAGAATGGATAGCTAGCTATCTCTGTTACATCATAAAATCTATTTTTGTCTGATATCAATAAAACTTCACAACATTTCTTTTGGTTAGTGTTTACCACTCAGATATATTTTCCTAACCTTTCATATTCAATCATTCTGAGGCATTGTATATACTGGTAAACAGCACAAACCTATATTTTACTTTATTATTCTCATAATCTCTGGTACTTAATTCATAAACATAGTTCATTTATATTGATTGTGATGGCTGAGGCATCTGAAATTACTTCTGCCATTTTATTTATGCTTTCTGTTTTTACCACTTCTTCTATGCTCTTCTGTCTCATTTCCTGCCTTCTGTAGGATTAGTTTTTAAATTTTCTTTTCTTTCTTTCTTTTTTTTTTTTTTATTGTTGGGGATTCATTGAGGGTACAATAAACCAGATTACACTGATTGCATTTGTTAGGCAAAGTCCCTCTTGCAATCATGTCTTGCCCGCAACAGGTGTGGCACACACCAAGACGTCACCCCCACCCCTCCTTCCCTCTCTCTGCTCTTCCTTTCTCCACAAATTTTTTTTCTTTCTTATTCTGGTCTTAGGTATTCTATTTCTGTTATTTCTACAGTTACAAAATAACTCAAAATATTAGCATATATGTATACTAAGCTTAAAGTCTAATATTATTCAATATCTCCTTCTTCCTCTTGAACATAAGGAATTTAGAACACTGAGTACTTGGCCAACTCTTGTCCTGCATATTATTGATTTGTAATTTATTTTCTCTTATCTTCATTTTTATGATCAAATTGAACTCCTTTTTTAAGTTCATTATCTTTAGACTTAAGCATTAAGAGGGGTCAGGGAGACTAAGCCATGCCCAGGATTTCTGGGCTCTAGGGGACAGCAAACACGAAGGGAAACACAAAGCAGGGGGTGAGGCCTGAAAGACAGCAAATTTGGTCTTGAACTTGGGATGTGGGGTGAAAAAGTGGTGATCATGAGAACTTGGATGAAAGCTGTCTGAGGAAGGCTTGGGCAAACCCCACTGCAGCCCTACCCCGGGGGCTTGTCTCTGAGAGGGAGGAGAAATGGTCCCTCCCCTTGACTGAGGAAAAGACACTTGGCTCAGTCTCCTCCTCCCACTTTCAGCGTCCTCATCTTGTCTCTTTACCCCTTTCAATCATCCAGGGGCCGGTCCTGGTTGAGCCTCTGGAAGAAGCTTTTGCTAAACTCCTCTAAGTGCTGATCTTGATGGCACAGGAGGGGATGACGTTGATGATCCTAGGGAGGCCTCCTGAAAAAAGTTCCCTGGTTACCAGGTTCAGGCAGATCCCGTGCAGCAGCAGCCAGGTGGAGTCCACATACAGGGGTGTCATTCCACAGTCTCCCCTGTTCTGAGTGCATGGTGCTGGGTCTACACCACTCAAAAGGTAAAATCAGCACTGCAGCCACCATCCCTAAGATGCTGCCAGCCAAAAAGCTGATGTCCACGGATGTCTGGCCCACTGGCCTGAGCCTGTTCAGCCAGCTCATCACCAGTTAGCAGTTCAGCCAGTACAGAGCTGAGAAGGGCACATCGCAAAAGGCTGTGGGGCCCCAGCCCAGTCACAGTGAGTGCCAGCATTCAAATGCAGTCAGTCATCCAACTCCCAGTAGGACACATGCTATGCCTGCAGCTTTGTGTACCTGACCTTCAGGTGGCTCATGATAGTCATAGTGCCTGGGTGGGCATGTGCATCAGCCACCATGGGTGTGTAGAGGTCAGAGGTCAGGGCTCAACTATACAGCAAAGCCCTGAATTGGTTGCAGGCCACGAAGTACATGGCAGTAGCTAGCACAGTCATCACCAGGGTGGCTGGGAAGCCACTCCACAGAGTCCTAGTGTCCCCATGCCTCACAATCTTCACAAAAGCATACACACTGCCAGGGAAGAGGGTAGGGTCCTGAAACCAAGTGGCATAGCTGGCACCATCTGGGCACAGGTGCAGGGGCTCCAGGACAACATTGCAGTACAGGAGACACTTGCATTTGGCATAGGAGAGGCTCCAGAGTCGAGGAAGACATCAGCCCACTGCCCACAGAGAAGTACTGACACTCCAAGTGGACCTTCACCATATCCGGGGGCATCATGAGGTCACCATTTGTTGGATGGGGCTGATGCCTCTAGGGTCCTGGTCAGCCATCTTGTAGCTTCACTACTGGCTCTAGGCTGGGACTGGCACAGCTAGATGCCCAATGCCAGGCCAGCCCGTAGATGCTCCATGACTAGAGCAAGGTCTGCCTGCGCTGGCCTAGCACTAAGGCCAACTCTGACAATCAACATTATTATTTTTTGATAGAGTTTATATGTGATTAAATTCCTCCTACTCCATTTTTGCCACTTTATTTGCTTGCCATTTATTCTTTTACCCCAGACCTTTATTGTGGGATTATTCTTCCTGAAGAATACATCACAGCAAATTCTCACTTTTCTTTATCTGGAAATATCTTTACTTTCCCCTCACTTTTAAAAGATAATTCATCTGGGTATACAATTCTAGGTTAATGGTTATTTATTTTTTGTTGTTGTTGTTTATTTATTTATTTAGAGACAGAATCTCATGCTGTTGCCCCAGATTGAGTGCAGTGGTCATCACAGCTCACTGCAACCTCAAACTCCTGGCCTCATGTGATCCTTCTGCCTTAGCCTCCCCAGTAGCTGGGACTTCAAGTGTATGTCACCACACCCAAGCTAATTTTTGGTAGAAGTAGGGTCTTGCTCTTCCTCAGGCTAGCCTCAAAGTCCTGAGCTCAATGGATCCCCTTGCCTCAACCTCCCAGAGTGCTAGGATTATATGCGTGAGCCACCATGTCCAGACCATTGACAGTGATTTTGTTTTTCTACTTTGCAGGTATAATCCACTGTCTTCTCATTTTATTTTTGCTGTTGAAGAGTCTATTGTCAATCCAATTGCTTTTCATTTTTTGGTAATTATTTTTCTTTCATTTTTTTTCTAATTGCTTTTGAGGTTTTATTCTTTGTTGGTGGTGGTCTGCAATTTCACTATGATAAGTCTATGTGCACATGTTTTTATTAATGTTTTCAGAGTTCACTGACATTCTTCAACCTGAAAATTCATGTCTTTCAACAATTCTAGAAAATTCTCCATCATTATGTATTTGCATATTACCTTTCCTTCATTCTTTATGTTTTCTTCTTCTGAATATTTAAATGTATATTGAATTGTTTCCTCAGAGCCTCTGTCTTCTCATATTTTCTGGGGGGGGGGTTGTTGTTATTGTTGTTGTTTGGTTGGTTTTTAGAGTTGTTTTTTTAATTTTCCCTCTCATGTTTTTTGACTATATATCTCTGAGTGCTGAATCCTGTGCAGGTTTTTTTTTTTTTTTCTTTTTTAAAATTTTTCTTCCAGTTCACTAATTCTATCTTCAGATCTGTCTAGTTTTAACCCACTCATTAAGTATATAATTTCAATGATTACATTCTTTCTGTAAAAGTGTTATTTAGAACTTTTTTCAAATCTGCTTGATTATTTTTATATATATCTTAATGCATTTTTTTATGTTCCGTGCTTATATTTGTAATTGTGTTTTGTATTTCTTTCAACAACTTAACACCTTTGGGGAGAGGATTGAATGACTGTGGAATATAGTTGGAAAGACTTATTAATTTTTTTAATTTACAGATAACATTATATGTTTTTATTGTCCACAACATGATGCTTTGAAGTACACATACATTGTGAGAAAGAAAAGAAACATTTTATTTATTTATTTATTTTTTTTTTTTTTTGAGACAGAGCCTCAAGCTGTTGCCCTGGGTAGAGTACCATGGCATCACAGCTCACAGCAACCTCCAACTCCTAGACTCAAGCAATTATCCTGCCTCTGCCTCCCAAGTAGCTGGGACTATAGGTGCCCGACACAACTCCCAGCTATATTTTTTGGGGAGGTTGCAACTGTCATTGTTATTTGGCAGGCCTGGGTTGGATTCGAACCCGCCAGCTCAGGTGTAGGTGGCTGGCGTCTTAGAGGCTTGAGCCACAGGCACCAAGCCGAAAGAAGAATTTTTAATGCATCCCTTTTGATGCCTTTCAGACCTACTGAATAAATTAATAAAATTAAATTTAAAACAACTTTTAAATATACTAATTTTATAGTTTAAATTTGATACATTTAATATATGAAATCCAAGAGGGTGCATTTCTGCTGTTTTTTATTTCTGCTGACTCTAGTTTATAGAGGCTTGTTTCTTTCAGTGTTTTCTAATTTTATATTGGCTTCTGCCTGGGTGAACTTCATTTATAGGAATCCAAAAACTTGATTTGAAGATCTGATTCCTTCAGAGAGAATTTCCACTATTTTCTCTAAAGCACCACAAGATGTTATAAATCCAGATCATTTTCAATTAATTTCTTGGTTTTCATAATCACTATGAAATGTTTATGTCCTCTTCAGAATTCATGTTGAAATTTAATCCCCAATGCAATAGTATTAAGAGGTGCTGTCTTTAAGAGGTGATTAGGCCATGAACAAATTAGCGCCTAATAAAAGGAATTGAGGGGGCAAGTTCATTCCTTCTGCCATATGAGGACATAGCATTCATGAACACCAGAGGATGCAGCAACAAGGTATCATCTTGGAAGCAAAGAGCAGCTCTCAGAAGACACCAACCTTATTGGTGTCTTGATCTTGGACTTCCCAGCTTCTAGAAGTGTGAGAAATAAATTTCTACTGTTTATAAATTATCAAGTCTCAGGTATTTACTTACAGCAATGTGAATGGACTAAGACAATAGGTAATATAAACTTAAATTCTAACCACACATGAAGGCAAGTTTTCAGTTATAAATTTTCAGGGGAAACTTTTTCTCCAGTTAGAGAGAAATTGAGAGACAAGACTTGTTTTATTTTTTCCCCTTGCTGCAAACAGACAGATTTTCTGGTATAATTTTCCCTAAGCTGTAATTCTTAGAGGGTCTTGATTTCACGTGTACTTGTAGGTCTAACATCCCTTCTTATGTGGGCCCAGAGCCAAGCACAGACATTGAAGACCAGAGTCCTGTGTTTCTAACTGTGGCAACTACAAGTGGATTTGAGGCTTGAGTATCACTTTTGTTTCTGGAGATTCATTTTCTTGAGAGATTGTATTTAGTCATGATTTCTAAGTGCCTGTTATGGAAAGGTTTATTAGACTATCTAGCCTTTCACATTATCTGAAGCAGAAAACACTAGTTTCTTTAATCTTTGCTACTCTACAAGTTAGATGTTATTATTCTCATTTTATTGTTGTGGAAATTGAGGCTCAGGTAAGATAAGGATCACTTAGTTCTATTATGTAGCAAAGCCTACATTTGAACCCAGCACTCCCTTCATGGTTGTTTAAATACTTGGCTACATTGCCTCTTTCTATACTTTGATTTTTTTGTGTGTATTTTTTTCTTTTAGAAGATACTAATTTTATCTATCATCAGAAAAAAATAAAATACTTTTAAAGGTACTGTAAGCTAAAAACAACCTCTTGGTTATAAAATATGTTTATTATTTAGTAAAACTGATATGCTCTGCTATCAAAGCCCTATAGCTAGGCCAAGGTCATCCATTATATCTGTCAAGTACTATATGGGGTGAACAGAATATTTTTCTATGCATAAATGATAAACAATCTGAGCTGAGGTATTATCACATCTTCCCTGTCCCTTGACTTTGTTGTGCTTGCCTTTCCCTATGATCCCGTCATTTTCTCTACCACTCTCACCCCAGGCTGCCACTAGTTCTAAAGAGTAGTAATAAATAAGATTGGGTTCCTGCTACACTTTTGGCAAGCAGGAAAGTCTTCTTGGACACAGTAGATATACATCTTATCTTTCTAGGTTGTTGAGTAGAAAAGCATGCTGAAGACATGTAAGCCTTAATGAAGTCTAAAAAGATTACACCTATTGCTTCCCCAGGATCAGCATGACATGGCACTCATAACAGAAATCAGAATCAGTCTGGCACACTGGCTCACCATGGGATCATGATGCTAGCCACACACTAATTTTTGCTATCTTAAGTGCACAAAGATTGATTGGTTAATAATTTGTTCCAGTATTTTCCCAACTATCTAAGTGTCTATAATCACTTGCATTATCTTTTTTTTTTTTCTTTTTTAAAACACACACATGGGCACATACACACACGGAAAGATGTGCTCTTTCCCAGACTATAGGGATTCTAAACTAATAGCTCTCTAACAAAATTCACAAAAACCTTAAGTTCCCCGAGATGCATATAATCAAAGCTTGCTAATTTTATTTTGTGCTGGATCCTAACAAAAAGTCTATTTCTACAAGGAAGTTGTAAAAGTGAACTCATTTAAAAATCTGTCCAAATACATTTAATACAGAAAGTACTCTTTTCTGTACATGTGTCTGCATTCACTCACTCCACACATAATTACTGAATGTCTAGTAAGCATCAGGCCCTGTTTTAATTGCTGGCAATGCAGTAATAACCCTTAGACAACGTCTCTGCTCTCATGGAAAAAATGATCTAATATATCAGTTAAACAAACAAATGAACAAATTCAGATGGTTATAAATTTATATAAAGTATTTGAAATAGGTGATAAATACAGAATGACTGGGTTGGAGTGGAGTGCTACTTTAGATAGAGTTCTTCAAGAAATCTTAAAAAATATTTAAGAACTGGAACATTACCCTTTCTTTTTTTATTCTCTTCCTACCTCGTGAGTGCTTCTTTTCACTCTTCTATGATGTTTTTCCTTTATCTTTCCCACTTCCAAATATTGCAGTACTCTTTTTGATCTAAACTCACTCCCTAGATGATCCCATCCAATCACTTAGTTTTAAATAACTCCTGTATTCTATCTTTAAATTGGCAAAATATTCATAGAACACTAAAATTTGTCTAAGAAATGGATAAGGTAGAATACAAATATATATTTATAATCAAGAACTGCGAAGGGTCTGAAATTTTATCCTATGTGCAATCTAACAAGTTAGCCTGCCAATAAATAGTTTTATGGATTCTGGCAGAAGATGCAAGATTCTTGGGTCAGAAACAAAGGCATTTATTACTCACAGCAATAGCAATATTCAGAGTATGAACATTTGAGCCAGTTCTCCACGCCTTAATTCCTACAAGGTGATATGAAGAGGATTATGTGGTGCCTCTGTGTGCAGTGGATTACATTACCGGAAAGGAACTCTGAGCTTAGGGAATCTGAATCATTTATAATGGATGGTAACCACATCTGCTTGAGGTTCTAAAGGAAGACACCATCGCTGCCAAGACTGTTAGCTAAACAAACATCCTTAAAAAGGTAGTCCAGGACAAAAGTAGTCTATAACTCTGTTCACAAGATGTGCAGAAATGTGAGAGAACCACAGAGAATTGACACTCCACATGTATTCACTTACTTTCTTTTTTGTTTGTTTGTTTTACAGATAGAGTCTCACTTTGTCACCCTAGGTAGAGTACTGTGGCATCACAGCTCATAGCAACCTCCAACTCTTGGGCTTAAGTGATTCTCTTGCCTCACTCTCCTTGAGTAGCTGGGACTACAGTCTCCTGCCACAATGCCTGGCTATTTTTTTTTTGCTGCATTTTGCCAGGGCCAGGTTCAAACCCGCCACCCTCAGTGTATGGGGCCGGTGCCCTACTCACCGAGCCACAGGCACCACCACTTAATTTTTTTAATGGAAAGGTAAACAAAAACATTTTTAAGTTACCTGTATATATAGAGAGAGAACAGGGTGAGAGGGACAAGGCTGGAAGCTAGACTTCTCTAAATATACTATGTTTTGCATATTTGATTTTGAAGCCATCTATTTTACCTAATTATTAAACAAAATTAAATTTTTAAAAAGCAATCCCTAAAAACTGCATGAAACAAATGAAATTACTTATCTATCAAATTGGTAGAGTTACCCCATAGATAATAATTATTTTAAGTTACTTTAAATACAGTAATTTGTCTATACTTCCCTAGTGGGATATGCTCTAAAGGCAAAAGAAAATCCAAAAACACCTTAAACTCCTTTTGGCATTCTAAGATGGTTTCATGCAACATGATAAAATTAGGAACCAGGGGAGAGATTAAAGATGGCAGCCAAGTAACAGCTTTCCTGCAACTAGGCACGGCGAGTCTAGGGAGGCAAGACTTCAGGCATCTCTGGCTGGTGGGATCTGCCTATAATCATCCATTTGAGGATACAGGGAGACGGCAAGGGACGTCTGGACCCCAAGAGGAGGACAAAAACAGTGGAAAACTGGCAAGCGGTTGTGTGTGTTTGATCAAACTAATCACGCTGGCAACTGTAAGTATAAGCAGCAGTGAGACTGCAAACCAGAAAGGCCTTACCTGTGAACTGTTTTGGTGTTCTTGGATTTGGCACTCAGTTGAACTGCCTTGGGAGAGCTTGAGCAGGAGTGTGGAGAACTTTGGGCATTGTCTGGGGCCCCAGACAGAGCCACTGAGCTGGGCGCAGGAAGCCATTGTGAAAGAACTGCCACAGCAAGCTGCGCCCTCAGGGTCCTAGAGCAAGGACGGGTGGGACAAAGTAACCTAGTGACTGAGCAGCCTAAAGGCGGGGACTGAGCTGCCTTACAGCCTTAATCCTTAGGGGCAGAGTGAGACAGTTTTGGCACACTAGAGCCTTGGGCTGTTGCCCTGGGTAGAATGCTGTGATGTCAGAGCTCATAGCAACCTGAAACTCGTGGGCTTGGCGCCAACGAGACCTCCATAAGAGCTGTGCAGCGATCCCCGACTGGTGACCTGCACCGACCGGGCCTCCGCATTCCCTGACCAGAAACTGCAGGAGCCACACAACCCTGCATCCTCTCTCCTGTGTTCACCCAGCCTCCACACTAGCCCATTCATCTGGCCAAGGACTCTGGTAGCTGCATGCCCTCTGGAGCACTCCCTGACTCTGCACAGAGCCCTTCTCCTAGCCAGAGACTGCTGGAGCCTTGGGTTCTCTGTGACAAAGTCACTGGGCAGCAGGCACTCCTAGAACATTGTGCACCACCCCCAGCCATGTTGCTGGAGCCGGTGTGTCACACTCCAAAGCTGCTTTCACAACCAAAACTTCCTAGCTAGAGCAGCCCCAGAGGAACTACACAGAGTCACTCCCTACAAAGATCCAGCAACAATAGAGTGATCCTGCTGGGGTCTAATCTTGGAGAGACACCTCCCCAACACTAAGGACAGCCAGAGGCAATGGTGAAAAACAATCATGAGGTGAAATCAACAGAAAAACTCTGGCAATATGAACAATCAGAGTAGATCAACTCCCCCAAGGATCAATGGGGCAGAAACAGCACAAGACCCCATGCACAAGCAAATAGCTGAG
>CAUYPK010166741.1:0-40490 GCA_963574355.1 Loris lydekkerianus
AAAAAAGCTCATCATCCTTAATCATCAGAGAAATGCAAATCAAAACTACTTTGAGATATCACCTAACCCCAGTAAGAGTAGCCCATATAACAAAATCCCAAAACCAGAGATGTTGGCGTGGATGTGGAGAAAAGGGCACACTTCCACACTACTGGTGGGAATGCACACTAATATGCTCCTCTTGGAAGATGTTTGGAGAATACTTAGAGATCTAAAAATAGACCTATAATTCCTTTACTAGGTATATACCCAGAAGACCAAAAATCAGAATATATCAAAGACATCTGTACCAGAAGGTTTTTTGCAGCCCAATTCATAATTGCTAAGTCATGGAAGAAGCCCAATGACCATCTACCCACAAATGGATTAGCAAATTGTGGTACATGTATACCATGGAATATTATGCAGCCTTAAAGAAAGATGGAGACTTTACCTCTTTCATGCTTATATGGATGGAGCTGGAACATATTCTTCTTAGCAAAGTATCTCAAGAATGGAAGAAGATATATCCAATGTACTCAGCCCTACTATGAAACTAATTTATGGCTTTCACATGAAAGCTACAACCCAGTTACAACCTAAGAATAGGGGGAAGGGGGAAAGGGAGGGGAAGGAGGGGAGAGTTGGGCAGAGGGAGGGGGTTGATGGGATTACACCTGCGGTGCATCTTACAAGGGTATATGTGAAACTTAGTATATGTGGAATGTAAATGTCTTGGCACAGTAACTAGGAAAATGCTAGGAAGGCTATGTTGACCAGTGTGATGAAAATGTGTCAAACGGTCTGTGAAACTAGTGTATGGTGCCCCATGATCATATTAATGTACACAGCTATGATTTAATAAAAAAAAATAATAAAATAAAAAGAATGGAAGAAAAAGTACCCAATATACTCAGCCCTACTAAGAAGGTTACAGCTATAAGCTTTCATATGAAGGCTGTAACCCAACTATAGCACAAGAATACGGGGAGAGGGCCAAGGGAGGGGGGAAGTCAGGGTGGAGGGAGGGTAATGGGTGGGGTCACATCTACTGTGCATCTTAGAATGGGTACAGGCGAAACCTACCAAATGCAGAATACAAATGTCTACATACAATAACTAAGAATATGCCATGAAGGTACGTTGAACAGTTTGACGAGCATATTTCAGATTGTATGTGAAACCAGCACATTGTACCCCTTGATTGCACAAATGTACATAGCTATGATTTAACAATAAAAATAAATAAATAAATAAATAAATAAATAAATAAATAAATAACATATTCTACATTTACTAAGTTTCACACGTACCCTTATAGCCCAGAGCCTAGGAGACCTACAATGGCCAGTGTGCATGGAGTGAAAATATGAGTCCTCCCTTGCTCACACTCTCTCCTTGAAATCAAGAGGGTCCAGCATGAGTTTTGGTACAGCAAATTGTTCCGGGAAAATTTTCCAGAGTAATCCAAGATCCCTGAGTCCCTCTACATAAATTGTCTACTGTGGTGACTTAATTTTATGTTTTTAGTTTTAAAGAGAAGGGATTTGGGTAAATGTTCTAATGCAGTAATTAGCAGTTACATTAATAGCATTGATTTCCCATTATGCTGTCCCATTATTCTAATTATATTTCTCTTTTAAACAATTTTCTAACTGTAATCTTCTACTTAGATGAGCCTAATACCCCAAATAACCTCCTTCTCCATTGTCCACCCTAAACTGGTAATGAGTCATGTGCTGTTTAACCTCACATCACACATTTTTAAAAACAATTCCAAAGAGCACTGGGCAAATGTCCTCTCTTGGGCAATTACCTCCAGGACCCAGAACCACCATTAAAGTAATCAAAGTGAGTGGTCATTTGGCAGCTTTCTATACAACCATCTCCTTGACATCCCATTAAGATGCTTGAAATCTCATCCTTGAATAGCCCTTTGGGGGAATCTTTGGGGGCTTTTAGTCTTCAGGAGTTGCTGGAAAGAATAGTATCTTTCAGCATACTGAGCAACAACCTGGAGAGAAAAATCACTTATCAAGAGCCTATGATGTGCGCCATATCCTGGAATTAGAGCTAATGCTTATATACCACTGACTCACTATTTCTGGTACTATTCTAAGTAACTTATATATACTAACTCATTTAATCCCCCCCCCCCCAAGCCTCTGTGAGGTAGGCAATATAGCGATCCCCATTTTACAAGCGAGAAAACTGAAGCTCATCCAAGATCATCTAGCAAATAAGAGACACTGCCAGGATTCAAACCCAAGCAGCCTGGCTCCAAAACTCATGCTCTTAACCTCTACTGTTTCTGCTCTCTAGTATGTTTTTTACTAAGTCATCTCATGAGGCAGGTATTTTAAACATGTTTTAGCAGATGAAGACGTTGATGGTCAGAGAAGTTGAACAACTTACTTGAAGGCACATGGCTGGTAAGTGCCCCAGTTATGATATAAAACTCAGGTGTGTCTTATTCCAAGAGACTTGCTTCTTCCCTTCTGGTGCCTTCCCCCAAAGAATATATCATGACATCCAATCTTGACAGCCGTGAAGTCAGACCTAAACAACTGGGAAATGAGAAATGATGTAACATCCCACATGATCCAATAGCTAAGGCAAAGAATGGCCCATGGGTATGGCAGAGCCTACCAGCTGATCAACAGACCTATTTCCCCTTCCTCCCAGGCACACAGTCTGCATTTCCCAGCATTTGTTGTTGTCAGGTGTGACCAAGTGACAGTTTTGGCCAGAAAATCTTGGGCAGAGAGTCTTGTAGTGCAATCCTCCCTTTCTTTCCTCTATGCCCTGGCTAAATGGGGAGACCACAAGAACTTAGACGAGGGAAGGAGCCCGTCTTCCTGACTGGCCATGTGGAAGGCTGCCTGACCAGGGATAGACTCAAAGGGTCTAAAGGAAGTAAAATTGCACTGTTATAAGCCACAGAGACCTTATGTTTGTCTTCTATTGCAACTTGTGCTACACTAGCAATATAACAGAGAAGGTGAACGCCGTCATATCAAACATTTAAAATATGTGTTGCTTATTTACAGTGTAGTTGTAGGTAGAAGGGAGATGGACAACTCAAGCTGGAAAGCTGAAAATCAAGTGATTGTATCCACAACACAGTTGGTAAGATTGTCCTTGTGATAACTTGGAAGGTAGCTGACATGCCTATCAGCTGTTTCCAAATGAAACAGGCTGCAATTTGAGGTTCCAAGAAGAAGAGTGACATGATGGGACCTCATGAGAAGGATCACGACAGCTGCTATGTTGAGAATAGACCAGGGATTAGTGGTGGGAGAGAACAACCAGTTATGAAGCTACCACCACTGACCACAAAGAGAGGATTCTGGGTAGCCCAGTGACATTCAGGTCCCCTAAGGAATGCTTCCAAGACACCAAGCCAGGAAAAAGTACTACATTGGTTCTGAGAATGTAACCGTTTCCAATTAGTGAATGAAACAAAAACAAATTGAATAAGGAGATGACATGTCCCACAATATTCGAATTTTTCCTCCTGCATATGGTCTTAACATTATATTTACAATAAAAAGAAGTTCCACAGATGTCCAATTTATTTAAAGAATCCTTAAATACCTAGTTTTATTGCCTATGGGACTGTGATATTGCTGAATTTTGGATGCATGAAAATATAATGATTCTAAAAAAAAAAAAAAATATATATATATATATGTATATATATATATATATATATATGTATATATATATATATATATATATAAAATGATTCTTAGGAGTATGCCACCTGCAACAACAGCCAAGTGATTTTCACTTAGCCTCCCTGAGATAGACAAACACCCTTCACTTCTACCATAGAAACTCCCTAGGGCATAAGCTTGAAGCCCGCAAAGCCAGATAGTCATAAAAATCACCCTCTTTCTTAGAAACACATTTAACATTTCTCTGTCCCATCCTTCAAGGAATCCCAGAAAAAAATGTTCCTGCATTGATACAGGGCGTGTATATGCCAGTTACAAATGGCCGAATCAAGATTGTTTCTCTCTCCCTTTAGTTGTTATCACATACCAGTAAAATCCTAAGAAATTGGCAGGGCCAAGAGTGGGCTATTTGGAAGACTATGGATGAGTAAGAATTTTTAGTAAACTGTGTTCATCCCTCCCTTATACCCAAATCTTATTTAACCAGTATTTAGAGGATCCACAATATTTCAAGCACCTGCCTCACCTTGAAAAGTAAGCCTATTTGTTCACAACTCATTCTGATCTGTATCATTATGTCATTTGTACCTTGGAAGTTCAAGTTTTTGTGATAGGGTTTATTGGGGAAAAATTTTTTTTGAAACTGGAGTGATCAACCTGGGGCCACGGTTCTCCTCAGGGAGGGGGAGAAAGTTCTCCTCCAAGTCAGTATGCAGGGAGCACACGCACTTGTCAGTGAGGAAATGATCCCTGGAGGACGCCAAGAAGGAAAGGCTAAAATGGGACCCCCACTGTTTTCCTGTTTGCTCAACATGCTTCAAAGGTAGAGTTAGCCGTTATTGAAATAACTTACACTGTGGAGAAAATATCAAAATAAGCCTATTACACTAGGACCCAACCATTACAGCCAAGGAAATAATACAATAAATCCTTTGAAATGAAGAAATATGGCAAGAGAGGCTTGAGAACCGAGCAGTGTTCTGTCACTAAATTGCAGCATTAATGGCGCTTTGATGCCCCTTACTAAATGGTATATTTCTGGCCCTCAAAATGAATATTAGGAAAATCATACTTAGTTTATACAACTTGTTAGTAGAGAGGAAGAAAAGAAGATGACATTTTAAAACGCTAAGTCTCCTTTCTAACTAACTGCGAATCTGATGATATTGAAAGAGGGGTGAATTGAAAGGCAAAGAATGGTGCTAACGTGCGTTTATGATCTTGGAATATAAATAAACTACTATCTCATCAGTAGAGGATAAGTCCTATTTGGAAGACTAAATAGGATGCTGAACACAGGCAACATTTCTTTTCCAATACTGATAGGAAACTAGGAGTCACAGTTTTGGGGGATTTTGTTTGTTTGGTTTTTCTTCATTATCAAGAGGGACTTCGTGTCACATCTACTTACCTGTGGTCTATTTTTTTTTCTACCAATTTTCCTTTCCTACAGATATACCCATTTATCCCACTGTATATGTATTTATTACCATTATGCCCATGAAATACCACTTGAATTTACTCCATGTATTAATAACAACAAATTCAAAAAATCAGCAGGAAATTGGATGCTCATGGGCACTCTGCTCCACACACAAGTCTTAGCTGATCACTTGCACCATTTTCAGACTCTCCTTAAAGCTTGCCTTGTCTCCCAGATGTCTGTTTACATATCTCTCTCATTTTAATATGTTAATATGACTCAGCTCTAATGTGGCAGTACTTGAGTATTAAAAACACAAATCTAGCAGAACATTCACTAATGAGAGGTAGCAAGCTCATTTTTCTTCATATCATCTCTATCTAATCCAGTCTCACTGGTTTGGGGAGCATTTATGTGGCACATGTTTAAACTTTATTCCATTACTGTTAAGCTACTCCCACACTATCAGGAAATGTGAAGGCCCAATTCTGAAGTTTGTTCGTTTAAAGACATGTGTAAACACTTGGGAAACTATTTTAACTCTCACGGCCACTGTAGTGAAAGGGAGGAAGTATCTACACTTTTCTAAAATGCCCTGTTCTGTCTGTGCACAGAAGCAACACATGGGCTTCAGAGTTCCCAGTGTCCTCAGACAGATGCAGTAGTCTTTCTCATCTGTCTTAACTTTTTGATCTAAATGCCGCATAATTCTCCCATCAACCAGTAGAAGGGAGGGCCTCCCAAGTGGTACAGAGGTGTCTCGGTTCTCCTAAAGCAGAGCCTAAAACAGGTGTTGAGTGAAGGAAGCATTTGAGATGTGACCTCAGGAAATATCAGAATCTAACAGGGAGAGTGAGAGAGGAAAGGAAGGAAGATCAGTAAAGGGTGGATTAGTGAGGGATGACTGTGTGGGCAACAGGGACTCTATCCCTCTTGGGGACCCTCTGAGACAAGACCTCAGAATTGCTAAAGGGGGTGGGTGCTAATCTTTCTATTCTAAATCTCTAAAACTCTAACGGTTGCTCTTGGTGGCATTCATTTTTTAGCACTTCCAGTCTGCCCAGTGTTCTCACTGAACACACATCAGTACCCAGAAAACACCTGAGGGTTGAAAGACACAAAATGTCATCAGTAGGTAAAGGAATGTCTGTGCTGGTGACCTCAAAAAAGGCTAAGGGATATGGGCAGAGACTGCCAGCAAATACCACGGCGCTGGGATAAGGTAGGATGATACCAGACTTGGGTTTGAATTCTGGCTTCCCCCTTATTCACCGTGTGACTTAGACAAGTTTCTGCAGCAGGGTGTGCAGCCCAGAAGCAATTTCTCCTCTCCCTTTCTGTCTCCATTTTCACTCATCAGAATCCTTTATTACCTTTGAACAAAAAAAGTCATGTAATGAACTCTGTGGGCCTCTGATATTGATGTTATTTAACAGATTCCTATTTAATGGATTTTTGACCTGATTTCTATTAACCTTAAAGTCAAGACTCTCTCACCTCTACCCCTCTGGCAAAGCTCCATCCTCTCGGGCTAATGGTACCACCAGCCCTAATCATACCCATCATCTCTGCCCCAACCCTTCCAGTGGTTCTCAACCTTCCTAATGCTGTGGCCCCTTAATACAATTCCTGTGGGTCGTGACCCACAGGTTGAGAACCACTGCCTTAGACCATTGTCTCTAAAAGGTGGAAAAAACAGAACAGTAGCTGTCATCAGGTAGTCTTGTCAGTAAAATAAGAGGAATAAGTAATGAATGCTTGTTGATTTTATTAATAATGTCTAGCTTCTCATATTCTAGTCCTACTTTGCTTTTCCACGTTTTTATTGTTGTTGTTCAACAAAAACAAAAAATATATAGTAAAAAAAAGCCAACAAATTCATGCTACCAAGGTTATTCTTTAGCAAAATAATATCTCCCTGTATCTGGGTTCTGTTACCATTTGCAAAATGTCAAGAAAGCCCTTATTTCCATAGACCTCTGGGAGATGTGACCCTGGGGGATATGACCCCTGCTCCTATTTGCATACATGGTTAAATATTCCTAAACTATTCCTCCCAACTCTGTACTTACAAATAAGAATGTCGAAAAAAAATTGCAAACGAAAGCAACATGCTGTCTTCCGTCCCTGTGTGCACTGTACTCCTAACATTTCAGAGCGATGGTAAGATTGGAAGGAAGAGAGAACAACAGGGCAGGAAATGAACAATCATATCATCCATGAGCTTATGGTATGGTACCCTTACTCACTTGGAGTCAACCTTTCTATGACATTGGGCACCTGGCTAGGATATTTACTCTTAATTATTCTTTTACATGGGAAGACCAAGGTGAGAGAATTGTGCGGATGGCCCTCAACTTTACAGAAGGAAATGAATGGTTAATGAAAATCTGCCCGGTTGGTGGATCTTCATATTTCATTCTGATGTGGCCTCATGTCTGAATAGAAGGCTGAATTATAAATACTTGATGCTTTGGTTTGATGCCGCAGTGTCTAATGAATTGTTGCCTCCATAAACTTTTTATGTGTTGCACTGCAGAAGTGAACCAATTAAAAAGTTTTGCCAATTTGAGTCCTCTGGATAAAGTATCTTCTTTAAGAAGATAAATGTCTTTGATGCCTTTGAATGCTTGGTGAGCTCAAGCTTTATGCAAATTGGCTTTGTAATATCTTTAAATAGACATTCCTATGATGTTTTGCTCTCGCCATTTGTACTAAATGAGTATTGGGACATCATTAAACATGAACAACTTACTGAACTCTTTTGCTCCCCCCCCCCCTTTTATAAAATAAAATTCCAGGACAGACTTTTTAGAGACTCTGGGTCTCTCTATTATTTATTTGTATCTCTCTCTATTGCATTCTGACCTCCCTGGCATCATTGTGAAGAAATGCTTTGAGAAAAAGCTGATAGTTATGTTTCATGGAAGCCAAAGTTCTTCTTGCAAATTAAAATTACATTCCACTTTGCTGAACACTAAGAAAATCGGCTTTGGAAAATTACTTTGGCCCTAAATATCGGGCTGCCACTTACCAGTCAAACCCGGTTCCTCTAACGTGCATTTGTGAGCAAGCCGGCTTGGCTCTGACTCACACTGGACCAAACAAAATCTCATTAATAGACTTGGCCTAAAGAAGCCTTGAAAAGACAGCTAATCATGTTCTACATGATGGGAAGTGTCACACAAAATCAGAGCGGAGGTGAATTTTTGGACAAGCACTTCCATCACAGGACTGCACCATCTTCCAAAAAAATAGCTTAAAATGTGTCCAAGCTTGTCTTCCAACTCTTCCCGGCACTTGACTCAGACTATTCACAATCGATTTTTAAGATGAGGACAAGACAGAAAAAGAAAGAGGGGGAAATGGCAGCATGCGTGGAACAAGAGAGAGAAAAAAAGTGGTGAGAATGGTCCAGGTGCTGCCGTGGGCAACGGAGTTCTGGATGCAATGGGAAACCCGCTGTGCCTTGCAGTGGAGAGAGGAGACAGACCACAACATGACCCAAAACAAAAAAGCAATGATACAATATAAAAGCATTGTTGGAATGAAAACCAACTCTAAAGTCAGCCTGGGGAATAAAAATCTACAGAAGATTAGCCTTTGAGATGAAGCTTTAAGAGTGTAGAAAAGAGACTACAGGGCTGTGGGGGTGGGGGGGTGTGCATTTTGTGGGAGCAGGGGCTCAGGAGACTCATGGGAAGAGGTGAGGCTAGGCAGGTAACCCGAGGCTAAGGCTGCTTCAAGAAGGATCTTGAGTGCCTCGCAAAGAAACTTAGATTTGTTCTGCAGTTATTCTAGAGCTAGTTAAGATTATTGTGTAGGGGGAATAGCGCGATTATCCTTAATTATTACAAGTCTCTCTACTCATAATGCAGAGGAAAGATTTGAAAGATGCAAAAAAACAGACAGGCAGAACCCTGGGCAGGAAAGGGATCCTACCACAAATACAACACACGATGTAGAAGCTTGTCTTTTAGCATTCCTCAGGAGAGGTTGTTGGCAAAAATAAAAAGAGCTAGATTACCAAAAGTGAACTCTATGTGAGCAGACCTACATCAAGGCTTGCTAAAGATGCAGCTTAAATCAGAGAATAAATTGCAGAATTTAGAAACTCAGTCAATTATCAGAAACATTATTTCCTACGTCAAGCTTTTGGTAAATTTTAGACAGGTGTGGGTCCAAAATTATGATCCCTGACAGTTTCCCAGCACAGGCAGATTTCTTATAGCCAATGGGACATCCCCATGCATGAACTCCAGTGCCAGCTGGCCATGTGGGGGAGAGCTGCCCAGTTATTTTAGACTGCAATTTGGTGCTCACCAACCTGCTCCAAATAGTGACCTCTGGATTTCCTTCCCTACAAATCCTGATCATCCAGGCAATATCTTGCCTTTCTCCAACCTCAACTTCTCAACAATTCGACCAGTCCAATTTACTTTCTTGAGCCCCTTTAGCAAGAAAAGCAAGAAAATCTTGCAGAGTTAAAGCTCAAACTACTACACGTCCCTATATACCTGTGTTGAAAGAAGTTTAAATAAGTAAAAGTTTAGAATCCGCATGGCAGTCAGACATGTTTGGTATGTTGGCTAGGTCTTTATTCCTCAGATTATTTTGCTGGTCTGCCTAGGATGTTAGGTGGTTTTATGTAGTAGCTGTGTTGAAACAGAAGCTCAAACAGGTCAGTTGTAACCTTGTAAGCAGTAGAATTGGAAGCCTAGTCCAGGTCTTCCTGCAAAAGCCTGAGACCTTCCCCAATGCCATTTCACCATCTGAGGAGTAATGTACCTTCCCAATTTAGTTTTGACTTTCATTTTGATGTAACTAAATTTCATCAGAAATATAATGGGCCGAGTGCCATGTGGCTCATGCTTGTAATCCTAGCATTCCGGCAGGCCACAGCGTAGGAGTTCGAGACAAGCCTGAGCAAGAGTAAGACCCCATCTCTAAAAAATAGGCAGCTGTTGTGGCGGGCACCTGTAGTCCTAGCTACGAGGGAGGCTGAGGCAAGAAGACTGCTTAAGCCCAAGAGTCTGAGGTTGCTGTGAGCTATGATGCTACAGCACTCTACCCAGGGCAACAAAGTGAGACTCTGTCTTTTAAAAAAAGAAAGAAAGAAATATAATGGGAACAAAGAATGAGTTCAAACATCCTAGGTGCATCCTTGCACCCTATTTCTCAAAGTTCAAGAACATACCAAGCTTTTTGGTGTTCGCATTTTCATGCTTTTGCCCCCGAAGTCTTCTTCCGTTTTTCTAGGGAACAAGTCAATTTCAATACCACTTTCTCATTTAAAGAGCTGGGCTTTGTGTGTGTTATGCCAGTTAAATATTCCATCTTCTTATAACTAAATATAAAAACCAATAAATGGAGGTATGAATTTTCACAATTTCACGTGAGAATACACCTGCCTTTAGTTTTATCAGTTTATATGGGGTTATTTCTTACCATAAATAGGTTTTCAGCTGTCAGGATGATCCTTTTCTTCACATGTTTCCCAGACAAAAATTTTTTGCAGAGCTATCTATCCCCCCAAGAAGCACTGAGAACTATAGGTTTCCTGACAAGGAAGAAAGCGTGGTAATTGATGATTGAGAGAGGCTGCCCTTCTCTAGAGGTTTTTAATTACCACCTTTCATTTACATAACACTTGAAGCTCTTCCAAATGCTTTCGGGTACATTATCACATTTGTTCTTCAGCACAACCTGCCAGGAGAGAGAGCAAATATTACAATCATCACTTTCAAAAATAAGGCGCTAAGACCAAGTGAAGGTGAAGTGATTTGAAGAGATCACACAACTTATTATGGACAGATGCAAGGCCAGAACTCTGGACACCTAACTCCTGACCCGATATTCTTCTATGGGGCCACAGCTCCCTTAGAAGTGACTAGAGAGATTCAGGTATGGCTCCCCTTCTACAGAGAGAAAGTGGGAGCTGATGGCAAAATTACTATTCTAATTTCTCATCTTTCCACTGGCCACATCAAAAAACTATGGTTCTGTTAGAAAGAGATAAGGAATGGGATTGTGGGCCTCCATTCCAGAAAAGCCTATTGGCTTTGAAACCACATCAGTCCTTGAGTCAACTCAGTCCCTCGCCAGCTATGAGACTTTGAGCCTCATTTTTCTTAGCTAGTAATGAAGATGCTAACGGTACCCATCTGGGGGAGTTATGATGAGGACTAGAATGGATGAAGCAGGCCCAGCACTTAGCCCCAGGCCTGGCACATAGTAGGTGTTCAGTGAAGGATTGCTGCTATGTGGGGGATTGTTGCTGTCATCATCATCGTCATTGCTATTACGGATCGTGTTGAGAGTCATTCTGAACTCTGTGGGTAACAAGCTCCACATATCCTGAGCTTATCACTTGGGGGTCCTACCAGCCTTTCCTGGCCCTGACTCAAATAATGAGGTTTGCAATTTCATTGATGGGGTATGCTAATTAGAAGCTTTTTAAAGATTTCTCTTGTCCATCGTGGCCACTAAATAATCTCCACACGGGTCAAGCTCTGAAATCATCCTCCTCCCTCATTGATGGTGTAAGTCAGCAGTTGGAGCCATGATGGGAGATCTATGGTGAACAGAACAAAAAGAGTCCAAAGACCCGAAATCGAGCTTGTCTGTGGGCTGCATTCTTTCGTTACACCTGAAACTCAACTTTTATCTACATGATAATTAAATAATAGAACATTCTTCTAACCAGCATCCTGCCCGTTTTTAAATACATCTTTTATTAGATGGCAGAGCTTATAAAATATTCATCAACACAAGCTACTGGAGGTTTTTTTTTTTTTTTTTCTGCTGACCTAACCTCGGAGCTGCTCAAGTGGAAATTAGATTTTTTTTTTTTTGTTAACTCGCTGAAACTGTCTGCAGTTGCTAGATTTCCTAAGGAGTAGGGGAAAAGTAATTCTGCAGGATTAATAAGGGCAATGTACATTCTTATTCCAAAAAGACACACAAAAGAGGGCAGAAATGCTATTCAGTGGAGGATAATTGATATTGTAGGACGGCGCTTTGCCTAAGCTCATTGTGTTTTGAATCAGTGCACGGGTTCTTTGAAACCCTACTGAGAACACTTCATGTGTCTCTCACATCTTACCTTGAATTAAGGAAGACTTTCAGGGACCTTGTGAAATGTAAGACGCTCGTGATATTAATTAGCAAAAACAGACATCTGATTGCACGTTCAAAAAGGACACAAAAGAAGAGTTTTGTGATTTTAGAGATTTTGCTCCTACCTTATTGGGCAGGAAAGCCCAATAACTGTTCTTTATCTGTGCTCAACTTCGCATATATTCTCCACCCGGCTCGTTCTCCGTCCCATGTCCCTTTTGCTCTTTCATTGCTCTTTTTTAATTAAAAAGTTCAAGGTTCCAGAAGGTTATTGGATTGTCTTGAAAGTCTTGCCTGTTCTTTTGCAACCATGACAATGGCAAGAACTCAAAGAGCCCTGTCTAAAATCCCATGTCTTACCACGGCATCCTGGTTTTGAGGTAAACTTAGCTGCAAATTCTCAGAGTCCCTTTTCATAAAAAATGTTCATCAAAACACCAAAAAGAGACAAGACTCCTCAATATCATCAAACAGTTTTGACACTCTACATTAAAAAGTGACCAGGCACCCCGCTCACAGTGCAGGGTCTCCCCCATGAGGTGCACCCATGTTTGGTTTCCCTATATTTTGTATTTTTTTTTTCTTTGCAGTTTTTGGCCAGGGTCACGTTTGAACCCATCACCTCTGGTATATGGGGCCAGCGCCCTACTCCTTGAGCCACAGGCACTGTCCTTTAGTTTCCCTATATTATTAAGGCTTCATAAGGAAATGAGCCCAGCCGCTGCCTCTGAAAGGAAGGCTATTTGGAGCTGCACAAAAGACCCTGAAATCTTCCTTTATGTTAACAAGCATTACACCAACATCGTCTTGCAAAACGATGTGTTTCCTGCCCACTCAACCACTAATTTTAAGATAATTAAAATTTATGCTATTGATTATTAAGAAAATTAAACCATGTAAAACGAAAATGTAATACAGTATTATCCTAACAGTTAAGTTTTCTGTTTGTATTGCACAGTCTTCAGGGGCACATACCAATAATCTGTTTGAAACTTTCCTATCTCTAAAGTAACCTTAGCAACAGGATAGTGTCAAAGAGTGGTATTTCCACTGACACACTTTCTATTTGATTAGAATGTTTCTCTCGGGTTCAGGATAAAATGGAAATGGTGGTAACAGCCATGCCCTCTTGGGAAAGCTTTACTTTCTCATTTCAGCATCCTGTTCTCATATCTCTTTCTCCCCTTTTCGTCTTTGGAACCTATAGAAATGGAGGATTCACATCAATAACTTCTACTCAGTAAGCTGAGAGCTTTTGAGGGAGCTTTAGACTTATCACAATGGGTTGGAAATGCAGATGCCCTCCAAGCATTAGCCCAGTTTTGTCACTGTAAGCTGCCTAAAGTGACCATGCCTGCAGTGACAGAGGCTTCCAGTTTTCTGAATGGGACTGGAGAGATAATCCCACTTCTGAATAATGTCCAGAATTGGGGGAGTCTGCCCTTGTCTGCAAGACCTATGAATTCAACACATCCATGTGATTCAGATGACGTCTTAAGACTCAACCCAAGACCCAAGGCAGTCAATCTCTAATCTCAAGAAGAAATTCTACCACCTGTGTGCTCCAAGAAGCCCATCTAAACTAGAGACAGAAGTGGATCAATGAAAAGGGGTGAGTTGATGCCATTTGCCTATTTTTTCCACTATACTCAATAAAGAAGTTTCCCCTCACCCTACTTTTCTTTTAAGCTCAAGTCTTAACCATTCATTTTGGAGCTGGGGTAGGGTTCTATTCACTACATTTATGATAGAATCTGCTACACTTTTCCTTTTTACATCTTAACATTGCTAAATTCTTGAAGTGCCTAAAAACCAATGTTACATTACTAAGTATTTCTTTTTCTAAAATGCTGTCACATGGCTTGCTTTGCTCTGTTGGATTCCCAAGACCCACACTGGCCATCTCATGGAGAGCAGTCTTTCTTATGAGGGTTACTCACTGTTCCCTGAATGGATTGAGAGAGGAAGTTCAGTATAGGTGTCAAAAGCACAGATGTAATGTCACAGGGATGGTGCCACTCTTGGGCAGGCCACTCTTAATTCTCTGAACTTTGGTTTCCTCTCTCAAATGAGGATAGTAGCAGTAACTACCATTAGCGTTATAATAGAATTAAATTTTACAAGCATGTAAATGGTGGAACACATTTTCTATCATACTAAATATTCTACAATCACGAGCAATGATCAACTATTATTATTGACTGACTAGCCCAAACACAGAGAATAAGCAAGTGTCAAAATTCTAAGCCACCAAATTTCCCTGATTTATTTTCAGAGCTGACCTGGAGCTTGTTGATCTGTTGTCCCTAGTAGGAAGCTCCCAGTCCTGGAGCTCTTGATCACTATGGCACCGTATGGATTTTGGAGGGGCAAGTTCTGGGTCTCCTAAGAAAGGGACATCACATGATAAAATAATTAACTTACTTTGTGCTTGTCATGCTTAGCAAAACTGGCATCATTTGGAGGAAAACAGAAAGTGTCTCAAGAAAATAAGAAAGTTCTAATCCTCTGAGCCAAAAGATGAAGGAACAGATGCCAAAAGAAGAAGGAACAGACCATTGTGGAAGATATTAAGTTCTCCATTATTCAAGGTGTTTCAGCTGGACTAGATGCTGTTAAAAGGACTAAGAACTGACTGCTTGACAGTTGAGCTTCTTTCCAATCTTAAGCTTCTAGTGCATAAGGAAACAGGCAGCCTTTCAGGGTCATTCATTTGTTCAGCATTAACTATCAAAAAAACTTGACTCCAAGTGTAGTAATTTGGTTTTGAGATGTCAAAAACACTTCTTTTTAAATCACTCAGATAGTTTCTGCCTCAAACACCAGCAATTAAACTATAATTTGCATAGCGTTAGGAGATACAGTATTTTTTCTCTGGATGGCCAAAGACTAATAAACCCAGAAAGTTCACTGTTCACTTACTACTAATGTGACTGACAGTGAGTTCAGTTTATGAACTATAACTACTTTCTGCATTAGCCTTGTTTTATGACTTTCCATCATTATCAAAGTCAGATGTGCTTCACAAAACTTGAGGTCTACACAAACTCTGTCAGTGGGTAAAGACAGACTCTGTAGTGAAAAGCTTTCCATGGGAATTCATATACTTTTACAATGCAGAGCAGGAAATAGAAAAGAAAAGTGTCACATGATTATAAGAGGGACGTTACTTAACAAATGCAATCAATGTAACCTGCTTCTTTGTATCCTCAATGAATCCCCAACAATAAAGAAAAAAAAAAGAAAGAAAGAGAATTGCCACTTATGGTAGAGGAGAGAACTAGTTAAACTTAACCCTACTGGGTCTCTCTCCTTTGTTGGTTGGTCAGCCTGACAAGCCTTTCTGTTTAGTGCATTGGATCATAAATAGAGCTTCCCCAATAGCACAGGAAAAGATTTTCAGCATAATTTT
This sequence comes from Loris lydekkerianus, assembly GCA_963574355.1. Lineage (NCBI taxonomy): Eukaryota > Metazoa > Chordata > Mammalia > Primates > Lorisidae > Loris > Loris lydekkerianus. The sequence continues at coordinate 15,614 of CAUYPK010166741.1, forward strand.
CCGGAAATAAAGTACTTTTATACGCAAAAATTTTTGTTCTAGTTTTCCTTTCATTGAAAGCTGATTCCATTATGAAAAGGATAATCAGCTCTCGAACTTCATGTTTTCCTTTTTCAAAGAATGTGTTTGTTGGCACAGGCTGTCACTGCTTTCCCCGATTCCTTTCCCTTTCTTTTCTAAATTTTAGACTCTCTGAAGTTTACCTGAATCTTTGGCCACCAAGCATGACACCCACTGTGCAGCCTCCTTGCAGCTAGATACAGCCAGGTGGCTAATTCTGTCTGACTGGATATGAGAGGAAATAAGCTCAACTTCCAGCTGATACCTTGAAGGCCAGGATCAGAACCACCCTTTCCTCTTCTTTTGCTGGTGGATAGAATGCCAGGAGGCCTGCCTAGCATTTGAGTCTCTTTTTAAAGTGTTTTGATGAAGATTTTTATCAAAGGGACTCTGACTAAGTCATGGAAAAAGCCCAAGTGCCTATCAATCAATGAATGGATTAATAAATTGTGGTATATGTACACCATGGAATATTATGCCACCTTAAAGAAAGAAGGAAACTTTACCTCTTTCTTGTTTACATGGATGGAGCTGGAACATATTCTTCTTAGTAAAGTATCTCAAGAATGGAAGAAAAAGTATCCAATGTACTCAGCCCTACTATGAAACTAATGTATGGCTTTCATATGAAAACTATAACCCAGTTATAACCTAAGAATATGGGGAAGGGGGAGAGAGAGGGGAGGGAGAAGGATGCGTGGAGGGAGGCTGATAGGTGGGATTACACCTGCGGTTCATCTTACAACGGTACATGTGAAACTTAGTAAATATAGACTATAAATGTCTTAACACAATAACTAAGAAAATGCCAGGAAGGCTACATTAACCAGTGTGATGAAAATGTGTCAAACGGTCTATAAAACTAGTGTATGGTGCCCCATGATCGCATTAATGTACACAGCTATGATTTAATAAAAAAGAAAAAAGAAAAAAGAAAAGAAAAACCACCACACACACACAAACACACACACAAAGGGACTCCGACATCCCTACAATGGCTTCTGAGGCCCTTTGTGACCTGGCCTTGCATAACCTCTCTCTACTCATCCCCCACTACTCTCCTGTTGATCACGCCATGACAGCCACGTTGGCCTTTGCTGTTCCCAGACAAACTGGATGCTGTGCCCCAGGGCCTTTGCGCTTGCTGACTGCCCCTCCCCCACATAGCCATCTAGCTCACTCCTTCACTCTCCCCAGGTCTTCACTCAAACATCCCAGTGAGATATTCTCTCACCTCCCCTAAAACATCAACAGCGCCTGCTGCCCGGTGCTTCCTCCTCCCACTCTTGCTTTATTTTTCCTCCTAGCACTCATCACCTATAACACGCTGTGAACAGACTTTTATCATGTCCAGTTTCCTGTCTCTCCCACTAGCACATTAGCTCCACGAAGGCAGAGATTTTTTTGTGTTTCATTCATGGCTGTATCCTCAAGGCCTGGAAGGAAGCCCAGAATATAGAAGGTGCTTAATAAATGTGGATCAAATGAAAGAAAGGGTGAAGACTCAGATCCTGACCCTGAGGAACAGCTTTAGCCCAGAGACAAGTAAACCACAGTTTTAAGGTCACTATCACCTTCTGCCAAAGCAGCAGTTACCTGATAAAGAGACAGACAGTTCCTTTTTCTGCGGTGGCGAAATGATGTCCCACCATAGCTTGGGCTCAATCTCTGGATGTGCTCTACAGGAAGGCAGTAAACTGTTGTGCCAAGTGGTGACTCATGCCTATAATCCAGCACTCCGGGAGGCCGAGGCAGGTGGATTGCCTGAGCTCAGGAGTTCAAGATCAGTGTGAGCTACAGCAAGACCCTGTCTCTACTAAAAATAGAAAGAAAAAAACAACTAGCTGGGCGTGGTGGTGCACACCCATAGTCCCAGCTACTGGGGAAGCTGTGGCAAGAGGATTGCTCAAGTCCAAGTTTGAGGTTTCCTTGGTTATGAGGCCATGGCACTCTACCCAGGGCAACAAAGTGAGATTCTGTCTCAAAAAAAAAAAAACAGATAGACAAGGCCTCTCCCCTGAAGAAGCTTACAGAACAAGGAAGAGGAAGACGTTAACCACAATGGCACCACCACCAAGATCAAGTTGCAAATGAGACAAAGGTGAGGGCGGTGAGAACCAAAAAGGGAAGATGTGACCTGGCGGGTGAGCCAGAGGGAAAGATGGCAGGAGGAGTGATAAGTGAAGGTTGAGGAAGGCCTCCCTAGGGAAAGAGGAGGGAATAGTCATCTTCCAGGCTGAGGGAATGGCACATGCCGAATCCATGAGGTGGAGGAAGTGGGGCACACACAAAAACCTGGGGAGGCCCATGAGCTGGAGCAGGCAGGGGGGTGGGGGGAGGGGAGGCAATTGGCTGAAGGGGCCCAGCAAGAGCTGGGGAGCACGCGTGTCAGCCACAGGTGCACCTGTCCCACCACCCTCACACCTGCTCCTGCCTCCCCGCCACATCTGTGATAACGCCCCGCAAGTTCTCCCACCTTCCTGCCATCAACAGAGCCCCAGTCCTGTCAGTCCTGGCTGCCATGGGAGAGTATCGTCTGACAGAGTCGAGAGGCAAGAGCTGAGGAGTTTCAACTTTTTCCCATAAACAAGGTAAGCCCAGGAAGTGTCTTAAGCAGGTGGGCCCTGTGAATGACAGCTACCTCCTGGTTTCAGAAGTAGTATCTCAGGCACCTCAGCACCTCTCCTCAGCAGAGGCACTCCCGGGCTCCCCTGAGATGAGGAAAGACTGGAAGCCTTGAGAACAGGCAGCCTGGCTCCATTATGACTCTTCTATTCATTGCCTCACAAATTAGTTGCAAGAACTTGCCCTGGAGACAACAGGATGCAAGTGCAAACTACCGGGAATTGTAATGACATAAACATTATGAAACAATGCAAACCAGTTGGGCCCCCCATGGAGAAATAATTCCCCTGTACTCCTTTCTGAATCGTCTTCATGGAAATTTCATAAAAAAATCTGCCATTATTAAAACTGAGTAGCAATTATTTCTTTCTTTGGTTCATCAGTTTGAGGAGAAAAATTAATTGTGTTCTCCTCCTTGTCTGGAGTTTGTCAGACAGCAATGAGGCAACCAGGATTGACAGGACTGAGGCTCTGTGGATGGCGGGAAGGCGGGAGAACTTGGGGGGTGTGATCACAGATGTGGCGGGGAGACAGGAGTGGGTGTGAGAGTGACCGTGGCAGATGCGGCCGCCGGCTAACAAGTGTGCTTAGGAAGCCCAAGTCATTATGGTATGTTGACATAACATTTGCCAGCTTCACAGGGGCCATCATTGTAAATTAGATTTAATATTGATCAGGCCCTCCACAATCAGGGCCAGGAGAAAATTGGACACAGAGTTCTTAGTCAAAATTGGCTCTTAAGACTCTGCTTTCTAATTAACATAGTGGAGCAGAAAGCCAGGGCCTGCCCAGCTGACCCAGCATAGCATAACCACTGTCCTGGTCCCTGGGGGCAAGTGGGGAGGTGACAGCTCTTCCCACTGTCTTTCTATTTTCTCTCCCAGGTTGGTTCTGCTGTGAAGTAACAAAGGAGAGAGAAAGAGTGAGAGGTGGGCTATGGCAAAGTGGAGGGGGTGGTTTCAGAGTGCAGATAGCTGCAAGTCTCTCTCCTTCCCAGCCTTTGCCTTGGAAAGAAAAGAAACTCTTTAAAGAAATGTGGTTTGCCCTTTGGTTGGGTTTTTTCAAAAAGCAAATTACAGCTTCAATTGACCACTCAAGGCAGTGCGGTTGACAAGCATGAGTTTGAATCCCAGTATTAACACAGGGAGCTATCTGACCTTGTTATCTCTGAACTTCAACTTCATCTTCTATAAAATGGAAATAACAATACTACCTACCTCAGAGGGTTGCTGTGGAGATTAAATAGAATAATGCATATACTATACATTGAGCAAACATCAGCTATATGTATCAGTATTATTATATGCTTATCTTATTATTATGATGTGCTTTGTCCTATTAAGTAATAATATTAATTCTACTAATAATGATAGCAGTATGACATCATATTTTGCATCTAATTTTTATACAGGTATCGGAAAGTGACCCGTGGCCACTTCAGACACCTGTGTGCTTCTCTCTATCAATTTCAGTCCCAGCCTAGAAGCCTTGAAGTTCAAATTCCCATTTTTTACATCCTTTCCCATGAGGTTCAGGAGGACCTAATACTTTCCAACTCTTCTTCCAACCTTTTATGGACTTCCCAGGCAGGGAACGTACTAGAATGAGAAACCATGTCTCATTGATCTTTGGATCCCTAACACCTTACATAGAATTTGACCCATAAAAGCAGGCCCTGAACTGGAGAAAGACAAGTGAGAAAAACCCATGGAGGCAATAACCCTCGGGCATCAAAGGACACTTTTGTGACCCTGAGAGGAAGCATGTCCTGATAGCCTGTGCTCTGGGAGCCTCCCTTGCCTCACCCAGACCTGACTCTGCTTCAGATAGATGCTCCATCGTGATGACATGAATAAAGGAATCAAGGAAGAACAGGATCCCACAACTCTTCTCTTACCCAGATCCCCAGGCCTGGACCCCCAGATGTTTCCGCTAGCTTTGCTGGCCTGGATACTCATGGGAGGGGAAGATTCTAAGAGCAGAAAGACTTCAGGAATCTGCTTACCAAAAATCAATACAGAAAAAAAATAGCTATTTTAAAAAATCTAAACAGCAGTCCCAGGTGTATCTCACCTGCAAAGAGTTCTTTCTCTAAGCTTCATGGAGTTATTGGTCTTCAGAATTAATTGCAAAACTCAAATCTAACCAGAAACATCCGCTGCACTGAAGTATAAGGCTGACCAGGGACCTAAAAGAAACAGGTCCCAGGGCTCAGTTTCACGTTATTAATTGACAAACCCTGATTCTTCCTGCTCTCTCAAATGATTTCCAGGAAGACTCAATCAGGCCTGTACTCCTGCGGGGTTTGATTCTCTGTCCCTGAGGACCATGCCTTGCACAATGGACCTTTTTGTAGGAAAAAAAAAAATGTATTTCCCTTTTATTGTAACCGCTCGTTCATTTCCAGCCACCTTCTTCACCTCCCCCAGCCTTCTTCCCTTGGAACCATAAGGCTGGAATCCCTTGGAATCCACCACCACCACCCCTGACTGTTCCCCATGTAGTACAATTACCCACTCTTTGATACCAAACTGCAACTATGAAATTTGTGTCTGGATTAAAATCATGCATGAAAACTTTTCAGCATATTATTGTAAGTGCAATGCATGTGATGAAATATGCATACTAAAAAGCACCATTCTAGACAATGATAAACCAAAAAATCTCAATCATGGACTGTGCACTATATGCCAAACTTATTCTATTTTATCCAGCTACCAATGAACTCAGTTTTCTTGCCTAAAAAGAAAAAAAAATTGCTGCACACATTTTGGATAAACTTTGAAATTTGAAGGTATACTTTCCAGTGCTGCCTGGAGCCTGACTTAGTTATACTATGTTAACTAAAAATAAAATCCTAGTAAGCCCTCTGCTAACTGAATGCTGCTAACTAACTTAACTAATGGTGTGAATACAAATGAACCCCTCTTGACCAAGGGGACCCCACCACATGTTAAAACTGAATTCCCAGCCACGACAGGATGGGAGTGACAGAGCCCAATTACACGCATCAGCTTTCCCTTCATAAATATTCTTGACTCCTCCTGTAGTTTGTTAACTATGCATATTGAACCACTCTGCTCAGTATAAAATCCTGTTGCCTTTTGTCTTTTCTTGGAAGCCTACGTGCTCTGCTTCCCCATTGGAATGGCCTCCCCTTAAAAGCAATAAATCTTTCCTTTATCCAAAGTATATACTTTGTTAATATTTTTTTTTTAGTCAACAACTAAAATGGATATCTGGGGTTTTCTTTCCCATTCAACATCCATCCTCTGTGTTTCTGGAAATAGCACCCCAATTTTCTTTAAGAAACCACCTCTCTCGGACCATATGCACTGCTAGGACTGACCCTTCTGCAGTTTAAGAGGTGGGGATGGGTTCTGGGTCTGGCCATTCAGTGGTGCCCTATCTCCCTAGCCCTGGGACTGCCCAAGTGCAGACATTCAGTGGTAGCCAGAATGATGGCACATGGCCCTAGACCATAGCTGGAATTACTGGAGCAGAGATTCTTTCTCCACATGAGATGGCTATAAGCTGGAAGGGGCGGTGTGGCTTCTTTGCCAATACACAGGAAGGCCTTGCCTATAGGAAGCAGCTTGGAGCTGGGGGAGAAAGATTCCTGAATACCTCTAGATTGAACTTCCAGAGCCACCTGTACCAGAAGTTGGACTTTTAATTATGTAAACCAACTTATTGTTCCTTAAACCAATATATGACGTATGAAACACCCACCATGTCATGGAAGCAATGATTTAAATCAATCAGAGAGTGGAGACGTCCGTAATAACCCAACCCTTTGGCCCAGACCAGTTACTGCCACCATCTTCACCACCTGATCTTTTAGGCATTGCAACTGGCTGCTGCATATTCCTTCATTAGCTGTCTCTAAGTGTGTGCAGTGGGGGTGACTAGATCCCGTCCTCTTTCAAGGGAACAAACTCCAGCACAGAGGACATCAGCTGTTTGATGACTCCCTCCTGATGGGACTGACTTGAATGTAGACACTGAGTTTTTCAGCCTCCAGTTGGGGGTGCCAAATACAGGGGTGCTTTATTTTGCACTCCAGAATGGCTGAGATTAGGTGAGATGCACCTTCACACCCAGGAGCTACAGAAGCTAATGAAAGCTGAAATGAGCCCGGAGCCTGCATGCTGGGCGAGGAGAAATGGATGGGTTTGGGAGAGAGGCTGCTGCAGGGAGCCCCTCCTAGGCAGCCAGCGCTAATTGTATGAGCAGTGGCTGACACGGCGGGGGCTGCAGGCTTGGCAGAAGTCGAATGATGCCTAAATGAGACCACACCGAGTTTTTAAACTTCTCACTTGGTCAATAAGATTTGACAGATCCAAGGACAGGGGCAACGCTAAAGCAGCATTTACATAAATCTTCAGCCCAGACAGCAGATTCCATTAGAAAGTTCCAGAAGTCTCTGATAGCTAAGGGCAGAAGGGCACTTCTAAAAAAAACCTGCAGGCAGGCTTAGCTCAGCCTCTGTGACGTATTTATCAGATTTCTAGTTGTATTTAAGTCTTGCTGTAAATGTATGTCTTTTGTTTCTCTGTGCTGCCTTCCAACAATGTCAGTCAGAAGCAATGCTGGATAGAGTGACACATTTTTAATGATGTGAAACAAAGCTTTAATCACCATAGTTATTTACAAAATAGTGCCTTCTTTGCATTTGGTTTAATAGCATTTTGTCCACAGCTTTCGTCAAAACAACCACCCATCTGACTTATTGGGAGATTGTATGAAATGTCAGAAGATCTCTCCAGACTCATAAAGTGCTTCCCCGCCAATCGGGATTTTAACTTTGGATGGAGAAATAATAAATACAATAATTATTGAACACTGTGACATTAACTGATAAAGATACCTGCTTTCCTTGAATTATCCATTTCACATTGGCATAAAAAATAGATTAGTGACAATTTCATCCCACATCTGGTGACCTTTAAGTAATGCTGTTTAACACTCCACAGCATTGTTGCTAGAATGTCATCAGCCTTCTCTCGAAAAGAAATGGTACCTAAATATTTCATTTTAGAACTGCCTCCAAAGTTTTCTAAAGCTTAGTAAATAGTAAAAAATCTAGAGGGGTGTAAAAGACCCAACTGCATCAGGCAACTTTGCCAGAAGCAATTGTTGAAATAATCATATCATCATTTACCATGTGAGGCAGAAGATGAGGTAGAGTCCTGGGACCACAATATACTTTGTGTCCCTGGGGGCATTTTCTCACTGCCACACCTCTTGGTGGACAGGTGGACAGGCACCAGCATTGAGGGGTCAGTTGGCCAAATTCATCAAGCCTTTCTACTGGGCAATTCTACTTGTAGAATCCTGTCCTGTAGATATATTTATACATCCACACACAAGACTGTCCATTGCAACATTGTTTGTAATACTAAACATACCACAAATTGTAAGCGACCTTAATTTCCACAAAAAGAGGAATGATTATATAAATGGATGCATCTGTGTAATGTGATGCGGTGCAGCCGTAAACAGAGTGAGCTGTCCAATGTACTGATGTGGGAAGTCCTTCATGCTAGACTGTGAACTGAGGAGCACTGAGGTTTTCATTTGCAAATGGAGATGGTGGTTATATCAACTGCTTCACAGAGGTCTCAGGAGGATGAAATGGGCTTGTGGGTGCAGAGCATTTAGAAGCAGGCCTGCCCCAGCAATTCTCTTGTGTCATCCAAGTTTCTCTCTCCTCTGGATTATTTTTATCAAATGAAAATGCTGCTCTTTCTCCCATTTAATAAACAAGCAAACAAATGTTCTCCCAACCCCATTCCCCCCAACCCTTCCCCTCTTTTCTTCATTCTCCTTAGAAGCAATAAATCCCTTGAGTCTTTTGTCTATGCTTGATGTCTCCACTTCCTCTCTAAAATGCATTCCAATCCAATTAAAACTCACACTATCCACCTCTGCTCCACTTGGTGCCTCCAGTAGGCTGTGGGTCAGCTCTGGTCCTCATGCCCCTTGACCAGGCAAGACCTGGCTCAGTGATCAGTGCTTTCCCCTCTGTGCACGTCCTCACCAGCATCCAGGATCTCACACCTTCTGGACTCTTCCCCTATCTCACTGCTTGCCCCCTCCGTTTCCTTTACTAGTTCCTCCTCCTCTACTTCCTGACTGTTCCCTGTTGGAGTGCCCTGGAGCACAGTCCTGTCCTCTCCTGTGACCCTAGACAGTCTCAAAGTCTTGAAATACCATATCTAAGCCTTCCACTCCTGAATGTATATTCCTCCAGACCTCACCTTGCTCTTGAACTTCTGTCTCAAATGCTCAACTTCTTCGGATATCCAATTGACATCTTAGTCTCAATATGTCCAAAACCACATCCAGAGATGCCTCCTAAATGCTCTGTACCCCACCTTGTCTCCTCTTGGTTGAGACTTCCAGGTCCTTGAAACAAAACCTTGGCTTAGAGTTGTCCATGATATCTCTTCTTTAACATCCCACATCAGACCCATCAGGAAACCTTGGGCTGCTTTCAAAATAAGACCAGAATCCAATTACTTCTCACCACCCCCCATGCAACTGCTGTGATTTGAGACACCACCGTCTCTCACCTAAATTACCATAATCACCCTCCCCAGTCTTCTCCTTCTATCTTTTCTCCAAAATGTCCACTCTCAACACAGAAGCCGAAGTGATCTTTTTAAATATAGTTCAAATAAGCCTCTTCTCTATATCAAAATCTTACAGTGACTTCTTATTTAACTCAGTGAAAACTAGCCAAAGTCCTCTCAATGGTGTATGAAGCCCAACAGAATCAAGTCATTCTCCCTGCACCAACAATGACCTCTCTGACTTCAGATTCCTCTACCCGCCCCACCCCAAACCTCACTCACTCTGTTTTAGCCCAACCGGCTGTCTTGCTATCTCTCCATCCTCCCGAGTTCTCAGGGTCTTTGCACTTACCATCTCCCCTGCCTGAAGCACTCTTCCCCAGATGTCCACAGCATCTCGGTTCAAATACCTCCTTCTCAGTAAGGGCGCCCTGACCACCACATGTGAAATCACAGAGTGTTATCCTCCTGACAGTTCTTATCCTGTTTTCCTTGCTGCTCCTTTTTCTTCTCCCGTAGCACTGTTCTCTTTAACCCACTGAACAATTTACTTATCTGCTCTGTTTCATATTATCTCTCTGCCCTCTCCCCACAAGACTATCAACATTCTAAGAGAAGGGATTTTTGTCTGTTTTGCTCATTGATACATCTCAAGACTATTGGCACACAGTAGATACTAGATCGATATCTGCCAAACAAATAAATGAACATAATAAAATTAGCTATGAGTGGATAAGCACAGTTGTCCTTATAAGCCCTAAACTAAGCATTTTGCATATCATCTCATTTAAGCCTTGCATCAATGGTGAACAGTAAAAGCAGGTGCCAGGGTAGGGAATGATATATTATTATTATTCTTTTTCTCCCACTGAAGAAAATTGACATCCAGCAGGTTGATAATTCATCCAAGTCACATTCTGGCATGCAGCAGAATGAATGAGGGGAGAGGAAGGGAGTTGAATGCAAATCTGTCCAGCTGCTAAATTGAAGATTTTAACCACTTTGCCATACTCCCCCTCGTAATGAGACCAAACAAGTTCAAAGCTACATTTCCATGCTTGCCTCATTGTTTTTTGGATTTTTGCCCTACCAACTATTCAGATGAAGGTCACTAAGTTGAGCAGAGCCTTAACTTTATATACATAAAAATTAATGTGGTCTTCTTAGGTAAAATGATGGTCTTTAAGATTTCTTCAAGCTTTGTGATTTTATCATCAAGTTCCAAATAACCTTTTGCCTCTGGGAGTGGTGTTTTGGTTTGTTTACTTTTGCTAATGAAGATCTGTATTTCTCCCTTTGGCCCAACTTATTAGCTTTAGTCATAAACAGCAATCAGTGAAACATGAGGGTTTTTTATGAGATAGTTAATTCCAGTTTGGAACTCTTTAGTAGTTTGGAAAATTTTTTAATGTCAGCACATTTGCTTTTGGATCAATGAATAGTATTTTATTCTGGAGGCTCCCCTTTATGTGTGAGATTAATATTAGTTAGAACATTGTTTAAAAAATAACCTATTTTAAATTTAGTATAATAGGTAAAGAAATAATTTCTCCTCCATAAGCTAAACAAGATCTGATTTTCTGTTGTTATTGTTCCTATTGTTAACTGGTAAATTATCTGCAGTCTAAGTAGCAAAATTAAATTGGAAAGTTTTAAAGAAGAAATGACCCACAGATTTTTTAGAACTTTTCTAGGATCCGTGATGTTAATGTTAGACCCACACTCACAATACTGATTTGGAGACCTCACTGCATTAAAATGTTAGATGAGAAGGCAGATTCTGTAGGTGCTCTCCCCATGCCCTTCTGAGACATACCCCTCCTTACATGCTGGCCTGGTTTCTAATGTCTAGCTCTAATTGCCTGAGAATTTTCTTTGGCCTCTTTCTAAGCCTCTTTTGCCCAAGCTCATAGGCCAGTAGCAGTCCTCAGATAAGGATTAATGGGAATCAATGTATAAACATGCCAGCTCCCTCAGTCTGCAGGATGATGACTCTGAGTGATGTCTCACCCTGTCTCCTACTGTGGCCCAGGGACACTCCAGTTTCTCTCAGTGGTAATGTGCCTGGCAATATATTCTTCAGTACGCAAATCTCAATTCCCTACGCCCCAACCAGTGTTTCCCAGTAATCTACTTGCATGTCTGGGAGACTAAAAATATGCCACCCCAAAATACGTCTCTTCAGGAATAAGGACTATTGAGCTAAAGACAATTAAGAAGAAGCAGATACAGGAAAACTTTCAGCCCTCTCTTTATTTACCTAAAAGCAAAACATAGATTTAAAAAGACAAAAAGGCATTTCTGGTCATAATCTCTACCAGGAAGAACAAAGGCTAACCACTAAAGAACTTTAGACCTTGTGGACCTAGAGACGGCACCAGAGGAATCTAGATTAACAAGCTTTACTAACTAGCCTTTATCTGACGGCTATTTGCCTTCCCCTAAGTTGCTGCCTCTAGCAACTCAAAATCCTTGTCCTTTGTCTTGTCTCTTCTCTAAAAATGTACTGTTCTTTCTTAAAGATGCTCTATAAGGTGGAATTCAAAGCCAGCTCTGTAAGAACTACCCATTTCCCAGCTATCTCCTATTTTTATATAAAACAATACGTCAATAAATTTCTGCTTATTTTTCTCCTATTAATATTTTGCTATAGGACTCTGTTTCAACTAAGAAATTATGAGGGTTGAAAAAAACTATTTTTCTTCCTCTGCACATTTGAATCCTTCTATCAGGATCTGCTTCTGAGGAAACCCAAACAAAGACAGCTGCCTTCATTTGGGGCTTGAATGCAGGTCAGCCAAGACTGCTACTATTTTTTTCCAGTAAATACTTATTGAGCACCTACTATGTTCCAGGCATTGTTCTTATTATTGGAAATCAAGCAGTGACCAAATAAACAAAATCTCTGCTCTCATGGAGTTTATATATTCTTGGGAAGGGAGAGGATAAATTAAGGAAAATATATTGTAAGGGAGATTTTGATAAGTGGAAGATAGTAAAACTATGAAGCAAGATAGGAAACAGAATGCTGGGCACTGAGGTGTGCAATTGTAAATAGGTGGTCAGTGAAGGCCTAAACAAGAGGGTAAAATGTGAACAAAAGCCTGAAGGTGTGGGAGCAAGCCAGGGAGGGAGAGCATAGGTATAAGCAGGAGAAAATAAGTGCAGAAGGGATCAGGCCTGGAATGTTCCAGAACCAGAACATCACTAGACTGGAACACAGTAAAGCACGGAGAAGGTGACAGGAGATGAGTCACCTTCTCTACTATTGTTAGGATCTACTGTTGTTTGTTGTTATTTTTGTCAATAATACTGTTTAATACATTTCTCTTGTTTCAGCATTTTTGTTATGAAAATTACAGAACAGTTGAAATATTTTAAAGTGAATAACCATATACATCTGACAATTAAGTTCACAAACTAGCCACCATGTTATGTTGGTAGCACTGTACAAACAACTTAGCAAGATTTCACAACCTGGGTATATCAGTGTCTTCCAGCTGTGTTCACATCAACATGTGTCAGTGTCTTGCTGAATGGTGTTCATGATTGTTGTTGGGTGCTTCTTGTGCTGTCATGAGAATGTTGAAGCTTGACTTAGAGTAGGGGTCCTCAAACTCTGGCCCATGGGCCACATGCGGTGGTGTGATTGTATTTGTTCCCATTTTGTTCTTTTACTTCAAAATAAGGTATGTGCAGTGTGCATAGGAATTTGTTCATAGTTTTGGTTTTTTTTTAGAAAACTATAGTCTGGCTCTCCAACAGTCTGAGGGACAGTGAACTGGCCCCCCATTTAAAAAGTTTGAGGAGCACTGACTTAGAACAACAAACAAACATTGAATTTCTTGTTAAATTTCACAAGAGTGGAAGTGATATTAAGGACATGTTTAGTCCATGTTTATGGGGATAACATCATGAAGAAAATGGCAGTGTACAAATTGATTAGACATTTTTCTGAGTGTTAACTGAAAAACTCTGATGAAGAGAGTCATCAGAGAGTCACTGATGAAAAAAGGTCAGGGTGATCAGTAATGAGTAGAACTACTAAAACATGGCAAAAATTTATTAGATTGTGCGTCAAAACCATTATCTGACTGTGAGAAGCAGAGTAGACCAAGTAAGTATTGATTTCAGTAATCTTAACTGAAAATCTTGGCATGAGAAAGGTGTGTACAAAAATGGTCCTGAAGGAGCTCACCGATGAACAAAAGCAAAGAGCTCAGATGACACTTTCTGTGAGGGAGTTTTTAGCCTGCAAACCATTAATTATATGGTAACACCCTCCCTACTCACCTTATCTGGTCCTCAATGACTTTTCTCTTTACCCAGAGATAAAGTAAATATTGAAAGTAAGACATTTTGATGATATTAAGGACATCAAGTATAATACAATAACTCTGAGTGCCATTCTAGAAAAAGAGTTCCAAAATTGCTTTGAAGGGTGGAGTAGGCACTAGCACCATTGCATAGCCTCCCAAGGGGAGTACTTCAAAGGTGCCCTAGTAGTGATATTCAGCAATGAGTTATGTAGCACTTTTTCTAGGATGAGTTCAAGAACTTATTTGTCACACCAGGCATGCTCTTTTCTGAAGAGAGTTGTTTCCCTTCACTATTTCCTATGCATCTGAAAGGCCAAGCTCTACTGATATGTTGGTGGGTGATGACTATCGCTCTTTGGATGGTGGTGCAGAGAGATAGGAAGTCCTGTTCACCTTTGCCATTTTTGTGGTATAAATGTCCTGCCATGATCAATTTCAAGCTACAAACGTGATATCAGATCACAGGCTCATGTGAGCTGGCACGAGCTTCTCCAACACACCACAGCTGCAGAGTTTTTCAATGTAAATAACATGTACCATTGGACCTTACCAGCACCAGGTTTAGAATCAAGACCCAATGCCTAAATTCAGTGAATGCTCAATAAATATGGATGGTGGTGCCAGTAAGGACAAAGATTTGCAGATACCCAGCATCAAATATCTACACACAGACACTGCTTAGCAATAGATTTGAACAATGAATATAGGACATTAAATATAACACATTTGTGTAAAGCAAACTTGTCCACAGAAAGTATATAAACCTCTTCTCTCAATGTGATTTCTAGCTCTTGTTCCATTGTTCTTGTTTTCCTTTTGTTCTCATTATTCTTGCATCCTCCTTGCACTGTTAGCAATGCTTTTCTTTGGCAAGAACACTATTGGGAGCCCTGACATCAGACAGTGCCATATTTTTACATGGGTTGAAGTTTGCCTTCTCTTCTCCTTCTTGAGATTCCTTCTTTGATTGAAACATTCTCTCACCTTTGGAGCACTTCCTTGGGCTACCCCTGAACAGGGGCTGCCTATACCTTTTCTTCACATGACCTGAAAGATCTACTTTTTTTTTTTTGAGACAGAGTATCACTCAGTCACCCTTGGTAGAGTGGCATCATAGCTTACAGCAAATGCAAACCCCTGGACTTGAGCAACCCTCTTGCCTCAGCCTCATGAGTAACTAGACTATAGGCACCCACCACAATGCCCAGCTAGTTTGTGTATTTTTAGTAGCAGCGAGGTTTCCCTCTTGCTCAGGCTGATCTTGAACTCCTGAGCGCAAGCAATCCACCTCCCTCTGCCTCCCAGAGCACTAGAATTACAGGCATGAGCCACTACACCCAGCCGAGCTCAACTCTTTTTATCTCCCAGGGCCAATTACTCTCTGCCTGCTTCACCAGAATGTCCCTCTTCATCCTTTCCAGGGGCCTCACACACCTTACATGTCATCACTGATCCTAACATCTAATCCCCCTCCTCTTCCAGAACTGACCTAGGCTATTTCCACTGACTTTAGTAGACAGTTGTAAGTTTGATTTTGCAAAGACAGGCTTTTCTGAGTCGAATCTTTGGTCACTTCCTCCTCCTCTACCACTCCCTACCTTCACCCCATACTCTTACCTGATACCAGGGACATTCCCCAAATCCTGTAGCACAAATAATAACCATCTCTAACAGAATTGGCACAAAGTCAGACACTTACGATTTTAAAGCTTTTTTTATATTATGGCAAATCCTGTTACTATGCAACAAAGGACAGCTAATTGTTGAGAATTAATAATGAGAAATAAGTATAGATAATGGTTTAGCTGACACTGTCATATTATAGTACAATATGTTCTGAAATATTTGCTCCTTTGGGTTGTGAATGTGCTATTTTTGTCACTAATAGGTCTATAGAAGCTTAGTGGAAATGAGAAGTTTTCTCAAGGAAAGTTAGGCATTCTGAGATTTCTCTGATAAGGGGAAAGGGTCAATGTGCCTGGAGTTTCAGTGCTTCATTAAAATTCTGCTTCCGTACTGTATAATGTGAGTAATATTAATTTTCTAAACATTCGTGCACAGCAGCTGCTAACTAATTTCCATAACAGTGTTCCTATTCTACAGGCATTTTAAAAAGGAGATGACTACTGACTGTCTGCCAAAAAGAAAGACTCATCCTAACCCACTTCTGAATCATTCCAGCCCAAAAGAAGGAAAACATTAAGGAGGCTGACTCCCCAGTCGGGAGGAGATCTGGAATTGAACGAGACCCCAGAGATGAAGTGCCGGGAATAGCCAAGGCTCGTTCCCTGGGTAGCATCCTTCCTCTGAATGCTTTCATGATGGCCCAGTACATGGGCCCAGGACTAGCTAATGACTGGGGCATTTCCACAGCCCCAGGTGTAGTTGGTTGGCTGCTTCCCCTTCCCTGCTAGTGCATGCCACCAAAGCCCCAGGAAGACAGGTGCAGTTACACCTGTTCTAGGTATTTCAGGGACAGCAGTGTACCTGGGAAACTGTGGACTCCTTGTATTTCAGAAGGTTGTTCCTAGGACATTCTCCACCCAGCCTCCAGAAAACATTGGGATGCCCAGGTTCATCATCAGGATATAATTCCTAGTGTTGTATTTACACATTTACTCAGGTGGGACTTCTCTTTTCCTTCTGTCCTCTGTTAAGATGAAGAACAACTAGTGTCATGAACTTGAATACTATTAAATCTCCCTTTGACACTCTCCAGCTGTTCTGTTCTTTAGAGGTATTTTCTAACTTTGAATTCCTTCACCCTGGCAATCCACTGCCTCCCTTCACACTCTGGCCCCTCATTTATCTCACTAACCTTACTTCCCATACCTTCTTCCCAAGTGCCTCACCAATCTGCTGGCCACTCCTACAAGTAAACCACCTCAAGTCACTCCTCCGTGTCTTTACTGAGGTGGTTATCTCTGCCTAGAAAACCCAATCCTTCAATCTCAGTAAAACTGCATTCTTTGTTCCCTTTCTAATATTGTAGACAAAGTTAATAGTCTCCATCTTCAAGTTCCCCTACCCTTTTATGTATACCTACCAACAGAACACCTATCTTATGGTTGGTTGGTTGGTCACTTAGTTATATGTGAATCTGTTTCCTTTGCTTATTTGTGACTGTCAGAATGCATGAGCCTGTGTTTTACCCATCTTTATATGTACTAGTAGCAATGTAGGGACTCAGATAAATCCTTGTTAAATGGAATTTGCCTTCAAAATACACCTACACAAGGTTGTGTAAAAAATAGGTGACCAGAAATTCTGTCAACTCATATACACCCAAAATTATAGTTAGCTCAGGTAAAACTAAGACTTACCTCTACTTTATAAGTCTCCATCTAAAAACTGGCTATCGTTACTGAATGGCCATTTACATAGATGAGCAAGTGTATTAATTAAGACTATCCAGAGAAACAAAACCAACCAGACATACATGTGTGTGTGTAAATGCAGAGAAAGAGATTTATTATAAGGAATTGACTCATGAAGGAATTATGAAGCTAGGAAGTCCCACAACCTAGAGACAAAGAAACCCAATGGTGTGTTCCAGCCTGGGTATAGTAACCTGAGAACCAGAACTGAGTCTGTAAATTCCAGTCCCAGTCTGAGAACTAGTAATACTAATAGTGAAAGTTTTAGTCCAAGGTCAAAAGAAGACTGATGTCCCATCTCTAGCAGTTGAGCATATAAAGAGCAAATTTTCTCTTTCTCTGCCTTTTCTTTCTCTTGAGCCCCTCAAGAGATTGGGTAATGCTCACCCATTCTGGGAAGAGATATCTTCTTTACTAAGTCTACTGTTCCAAATGTTCATCTCATCCAGAAACACCTTCACAGACACAACCAGGACATGTCTACCAAATATGTGGGCACTCTGTAATCCAGTCAAGTCAACACATAAAATTAACCACCATGGCCAATGTTGTATGTAGGTCAATGCTAATCCTCACCGACAATCCTACAAGATGCGTAGGATTATTATTACATCATTTTACAGATGATGAGTGGAAGAATCAGGGAGGCAAAGCCACTTGGGCTAAGCCACACATCTGGTGGGCAGCAGAGCTGCAACTTAAGTCTGGATCTGGCCAACTCCAAAGTCTGTGTATTTCCCATCCAATTTCCTACCAGTTGGCTCAGAAAGGCTTCCCCTGTGAGTCCCCTTCATAAAACAGCCCAAAGACAGACCCAGGAAAGCAACTGAAAATGGGGCTGCTCCTTTGGAAATTTTTTCCCTCAATCCTTCCAGGTGACCTGCTTTTCTAAGGGGTGTGAGCAGAGCTATTTAAACCCAACAACCATAAATAAATGTTGAATGAGCATGGTTACTGCAGAAAGGCTGTAACTGAGTTTCATACAAGGCTCAGCAGGGCCCCAGAAGAAGTGGCATCTATTCTCATGCTTGATGTTTTTCCCCATGCTCCCCTCTCCTCTGTCTGTCTCACTCTTCCTCTACCCTCCCGCCTTGGTCCCATTACTCTCATGCTGCTCTCTGCCATCATGCAATCCTCCCCTCACCCTTTTTATATTTCAAAACTCACACAGCCAGTCCCCAGAGTCACTGCCTTCTCAAACTGTTAAAACTGTCCAAGATGCAAAATTGAAACAATCAGCCAAAGTGAATGCAGCCCAAAAATGAAAACTCCACATGTGAAAACAATCAAAAATGCAACATTACTGTTCTCTGGTTTGCTATCACTGAAGATTCAATGGCTAATTTATTTTTGCCTTTACTCTAAATGTAGTGCTAGCTGCAACACACACTAATATAACGGGGGGGGAGGGGGAAGACTCTGCACACAATCTTCTTCAAAAGCCAACTGAGTGACTGAGGATTAGTTGACATTAACATCAGAGATTCAAGTTCATCAAGAGTCACAACAACACTAGGTCCTAAGTAATAAAAATAAGAGAGGCACTTCATAATTTTTTTGGTGATAACTCCATCAGATTTGACTGCTAACTAAAGGATAATAGATTATATTATTTTCAAAATGAATGCCTTTTTTGAATACCTAGAATGCAAACACCTATCCAAGGAGCACTTAGAATATGAGTAGGAAAGAATCAGGAGCTGAAGAATGGGAGCTCTGAACAGCTAGACCCAAAGGATCAACCAATCACTTGACCAAGAAGGGGCTTGAGGGAGAGATGGGCCAACTTCAAGTAGACCATAAAGAAAATCATCCTGGGGGTCCTGGAATGAGTATCATCAATCCAAAAATTTACCCCCAGAAACTGACACACAATAGACACTACATTTATATTTGATGAATGAAAAAATGAACTTTGTTAAAAGTAAAAAATTTACAATTATTATGGGTGTAAAATACAATCAGCCACTTCAGTAATACTTTTCACTTTTCAAAAACCTGGGAGTAAAGTGTATTAAGCATTCATGAATACCTAGACAGAAGGAACATTAAGATGACAACTAAATATATTCTTTAAAGTTCATTCAATAAAATGCTTTTGAGAATCTACTGCATCTCCATGGCCAAACACAAGACTTTGGGAGACACCAAGAGAACCTGGAGGTGGGGCCCTGTCATATCATGACGGTCCCTTGAGCAAGCATGGCTGCAACCTATTTCAGGTAACCAAAGGAATAGTCCCTGCCCAACACTGGATCCCCATTATCCCTCACAGGGCCTTAATTACACCATTAAAGATTTTTTTTTTTTTTTGAGGTTTTGAAGGTTAATTGAATCTGTTAGCAAATGTTGAATACTCCTGGATGGGTACCGTCTTAACCCATTATCACCTGAGATGGGACCAAAGCATTAAATCATAACTGGCAGAGAGTAAATGAGACAAAAAGGATGGTGGAGCAATGGAGAGAAGGGTTTCAAGACAGAAGTGCTGAAAAGAGGCACCTGAGAGCATCATTGATTAACTGTATTTGAAATTTTCCTCATTTTCCCATGTCCTAACCTGTTGAGATTGGCATAGAAAGTTCCTATAAGACTGCAGCAGCATTTCTCATAAACCTGTCTGAAGAGCCTTTTCCAATTTCTCACAACTGGGTTTCTAGGCTGGACATTTGCACTGTCTATCCTGCCTCTCTGTGCTGGCACCACTTATTGGTACTTAGTCTGGGCAGCCAGCATCCTAGGAGCTGTATAAGAACAATCTCATTTAAGCCCCACAGCTGTTCTATTTCCATTGCACAGAAGAGAAAACTGAGGTTCAGAGAAGTCAAATAACTTACCACAACCCCACTGCTTTGAGCCAGGATTTGAATTTATGTAGGTCTGACTCCAAAGCCCAGACTCTCTTAACCTCCAGATGATAATTCCCCATAACTCATACTGAAATCATTACAAAAGCCCTATTAATGAGGTTGACCAAAGAACCAATGGTCCCACCCCAGCTTGGATCCAGGGACCAACTCAACTGTTGGAACTTGGTCTTTAGCCTCTTCATCTCTGCAATAGAGTTCATAAAATCTACTTCATAGGGTCATGTGAAGATCAGATAAGTTAATGATGAAAGTGTCTGGCACAGACAAAGCATTCCATGAATAGTAGCTATAAGCTACAAACTCCCTGCCATGTGCCCTTTCTGTTCTGATAATGCCCCTGTTGGCCTCCAGGGGTCGCTCAACCCTCTACTTCCTGCCTCTCACCACTTGGAGCTGTCGTTGGCTCTCCCTGTGTATTCAAATTTCCTGCAGATGAACACATATGTGTGTGTATTTATGTCTAGATATATGTGTATGCAATAAATACATACACGTCTGGGTAAGAGATCTGAGCATCTCTCTTGTAAAGCTTCCCAGTGACTCTAGTGAGCAGCAGGATTGGAAGCCACTGCAAAAGAAGAATGGCTAGGAAGGGCCAAAGCCAAGGACTCTTTGGAGGCAACGCAGCTAGGGAATGGATGTGTCTAAGAAAGACACAGAGAAGTTGAAAATCTAGTGCCCAAGTCATGTCGGTCCAAGTTCAGAATCTGTTCTTTGAGATTGTTCATTTTAGATTGTCCCTCTTGGAGGGAGCTCTCTCTTGGCTCACCACTTAAAGGCCCAGCCACACCCAGTCTCCTGAGCTCTGAGCTCTGCCCCCAGTGGCCGCCTTCTTGCAGCCTGGATTCCCTGATGAAGGACCCCGACTCCCTGTTGGGACACGCCTCTGTCGCTGGTGCTCTCTGTTCGGCAAGTCCTAGGTAGAGGCTGAGGCCAGACTCAGGCGCCCCTCCTGTCTGACCTTCTCCCAGCAGCCCCTGCATGCAGACAGGTGCCCCACTTCTGCCTACTCAAGAATATGACAAGCGGGGCGGTGCCTGTGGCTCAAAGGAGCAGAGAGCCAGCCCCATATGCCAGAGGTGGTAGGTTCAAACCCAGCCCTGGCCAAAAACTAAAAAAAAAAAAAAAAGGAACATGACGAGGACCAGCTGTATCTTGCCACAGGTAAAGTCCTCTTTAAACCCTGTGATGAGACAAGATTCCTAAAAGCCAAGTCTCCTTCCCGCCCCACCCCCCAAATGAACATATATGAGCCTGTGTTATTGACTACTGCAGGCTGATCACACACTCACAATAGGAAATCCTGTCCCTGTCCACTCCTAGTTCAGCTGACAAGGCCATTAGCCTGCCCCAGATGTGCCTGCCATCCTCATAACAAGCTGAATTCAAATATTCCCTCCCTTCTTCCTCCCCAGGTTCTTCAGTTCCTCATCAATTATTTCCCCAAACTATGAAAAGCCCAGAAAGAAAAGCATGCTCACTACCCACCCACCCCCACCATGACTTGGGAATCCAAGGAGTTAATAAATTATCTGGATTCAAATAAAGCTTACTTCATTTTTTTCATAAGAAGTGAAATGTCCCCATTTATTCACACACTTGTCACTCAAAGGGGGCTGAGCAAGCATTCACCAACCTTGGCAGCATTTCACTCTGAGACTGAAAACAAACATGATAAATTTCTCCTCCAGAGATAATTTTGGTGATGTGAATAGGCCACTGAAAATGAGAATGTTATGACTTTAGTGCTGTGATAATATATGGGAGTAATTATATTAACAAGGGAAATTACATCTCTCTTCAGCAATTTCAGCTCATACCACCCACGTGAATAGTGGGCAGGAGCAAAAATGCTGAAATGGTGCTAGTAAACTATGGGGAGAAATATTTGCTGAATTTAGAACCTACTTCTTTAAATGTGTTGAACCCCTACTGTGTGCCAGGGATAGTAGGGGGTGTTCGAATGAATCCGACATGCCTCCCGAACTTACCATCTGTCAGGAAAAGAAGACACTTGTAAAAATCATTGTAATGCCATGTCTGAAGCAAGAGATGGTCAAAGGAGAGGTACAGACAGAGTTCCATGAGGACTGAAAAGAGGAAGCCATTGTTTCTGAGATGAAACTGTGATGAAGCTCTGGCTTGCCCAGGAGGCAATCAGGCACGCTAGAGGTGATGGACAACCCCCATGCCACAGTTTTCCAGCACCCAGACAAGCTTCAGGCAATTAACCCAGGAAATTCTGCCCACTGACCTGGTCACAGAGAATGTCCACTAGAATACCCCACAGCTGGATGGCCATGAAAGCAAACCTCATAGTCCATAGCTTCAGAAATCATTCTGAAAAGCCTTTTTGCCAAGAGCTTATAAATGCGTGGATTAATGGACTATAAATAGGGATTAAATGCATGAGCAAAACTTCATAATTTATTGTGAAGCTTTATTGGAACCAAATTTAAGATACTCTGTTCACTTCTAGCAATTTGATCAGCTTTTTTTTTTTTTATTCTTCCCATGTGCAAAAAAATACAGGCAATTCCAAGAGAAATAAGACACCGTCCAGACCCTGAAGGGGACATGTCCAAAATAATTGTAAAAATGATCTTCTATTTTATCAACATAATCTGGAGAAAAGAGTATGTGGTTTGGAATCAGAGAGAATTGGGCTACACTGTGACCCAAAAAAAAAAAAAAAATGATCTACTCTCTCTAGGTGAACATCCCTTTATCAGTTGAGTGTTCAAATCACAGGGCTGTCGTAAGGACTAAATGATACAACACTATGGAAGCATTTTGTCTAATGTCTGAAAATGTCTAATGAAATTATTGAATAATATGTCCAAAAAATGGGATATGTCATAAGAAAGTTATTTAAAAAAACATAAAATTATCATTAATAAAAGAGGGGACAGGAAGGCTTCATGATATTGTTATTTGAACAGGACCTTGAGGACAGGTAGGGATTTGTCAACATAAGGTCCACTTTGTCTTGGGGAGGTGGGAAAAACAGGGCTGTGCTGAGAATACAAGATTGGATTTTTAGAAGGCTAAAATTTTGTATGTCAGAATATTTGTCTGACTGATTCACTCTTGGAAAATCAGTCATTTAACATGTATAGACTCCATAGTTCCAAACCACGTGATTAAAAATCTGGTGGTGTTCAGGGGAAAGAACTCTAGACAAGGCAAAGAAGGGCAATTCTTTGGGAACACAGAAAAAAGAGAGCTTCAAAAGGGTAGCTGAACATTTATACCACAAATTTTAAAAATCCAAATAAAAATCCAATCCTTCTTGTAAGTATTAATATAAAAAAGCTATGTCACATTTAGAAACAGAATTAAGAAAGCATAATAAAGGAATGAAATACAATAACCAAATACAGTTTACTCTAGAATTGAAAGGAAAGTTAGGATTAAGTATTAGGAAATCTATTTACAAAATTCATCTTATTTAAACAGATAAAATATATTACCATTTCCATAGGTGCTAAAAAGCTATTTTAAAAGAAGAAACTGATAAAATATTAACAGATAGCTCATTAACCTGATACATATATAAATTATATATATTTAAATATATATTATCCCAACAGTTAATATCATAATTAATGGAGAATACTAGGAGATTCCCTTTAAAGTCAGGAAGAAATTCACTTGTGCCATATTTCATATTGCCCTGGATAGAGTACTTAGCTAGTCAATGCAGTCAGGTAAATGAAATAAATTAAAGATAAAAAGTATAACATTATCATGATTTGCAAATAAGATGATTGCCGAAAATCAACTGAGAAATTACAAACACTCTGAAGTGAATTCAACAAAGTTATGCAAAAAAAGTCAATATATAAAAATCAATAGCCTTCATATATACACACACAGTTGGAAGAAATAATGGAAAAGGCCCTATTTACAAGATAGATAGATAGACAATTTCTGTGGGTAAACTTGATAAGGAAAGTGTAGGAGCTGCACAAAATAGTCTTAAAAACTTTTAAAAGCCCACACAAAAATGATTTACACTAACAGAAAGGCATATCACTTTCTTAAATAAAATTCTTACCTTCAAAAAGATGCAATCCAAATTAATTTCAGAGTTTACATAGCCCTGTGCCATGTCAGGACACAGTGAGGAAAGAGCCATGTATGAACCAGGAAGTGGGCCCTTACCGACAGGGAACCTGCTGCCGCCTTGATCTTGAGCTTCCCAGGTACCCCAATTTATGAGGGATTTTCGTGGATTTTTGTTTCGTTTTGTTTTTCGCTTTTTTTGTTTTTGGTTTTCTGTAGCAGCCTGAGAATCTCATCATGTCTTCTTTATACCCCTGTGAAGCAGACAGTGTGGGGTAGGGTGAGTGCCTTTAAGTATTCAGAAGAATCAGATTAGCAATGCAGTAGAGCAGGGGGTTAAGTGTAAAGGGCCAGATAGTAAATATTGTAGGATTTGGAGGCCAAAGGTCAAAATCAAAAACATTATGAAGAAGTAATTCTTACAACATATATTTAGGAAAAAAAGAATATTGTGTAGACTTTATATAAAAAAAAAGAGAAGACAAATTTACAAAAACCTCTTTTTTATAAAATTCAATATAATAATAACAAAGTATTGTTTTTGTACTACAAGTCTATTAGTGGAAAGAATTAAATTATTTGGGGAGTATGTAATAAGTCTCTTAATTTGGATTAAAATAAGTGTTGCCTATCATCTATCAAATAGATTACAAAAGTTGATCTGTAAAACCTCTTTTAGCTTACAACCCTATAAAAATAGGCATTGGGCCAGATTTGGCCCATAGGGCCCTAGTTTGCTGACCCCTATAATACAACAATCTGTATCCAACAGATTAATCTTTGGATACCTAAGAAAGACAACTCACAATTTTATTACAAATTGACTGAGGAATACTTATAATCAGTCTCTTACTCAATTCTTAAGATTTTTGATAGAAATAGTCATTAAGACATAAAATTCTTCAATCCACAAAATTTGGCTCAAGAGAACTGGTACAACTAACAGTCTCAAAAGAAAATTAATAATGTCAAAGCTTATA
>CAUYPK010166742.1:0-57732 GCA_963574355.1 Loris lydekkerianus
TTTTTCCATGACTTAGCAATTATGAATTGGGCTGTAATAAACATTCCAGGATAAGTATCTTTGTTATGATGTGATTTTTGGTCTTCTGGGTATATACTTAGTAGAGGAATTATAGGATTGAATGGGAGATCAATTTTTAGATCTCTAAGTATTCTCCAAACATCTTTCCAAAAGGAATATATTAATTGGCATTCCCACCAGCAGTGTAGAAGTGTTCCCTTTTTTCCACATCCATGCCAACATCTCTGGTCTTGGGATTTTGTGATATGAGCTAATCTTACTGCAGTTATATGATATCTCAAAGTAATTTTGATTTGCATTTCTCTGATGATTAAAGATGATGAGCATTTTTTCATATGTCTGTAGGCCTTACACCTGTCTTCTTCAGAGAAGTTTCTCTTCAAGTCTTTTGCCCAGCCTGCAATGACATCACTTTTTCTTTACTTGCTTATACTTTTGAGTTCTCTGTGGATTCTGGTTATAAAACATTTGTCGGAGATATAACCTGCAAATATCTTCTCTAATTCTGAAGGCTGTTTGCTTCCTTTACATAACTGTGTTCTTCACTGTGCAGAAGTTTTTAGTTCGATCAGGTCCCAGTAGTGTAGTGTATTTTTGAAGCTGCTTCAATTGCCCGGGGGGTCCTCCTCATAAAATACTCTCCCAGACCTATTTCTTCAAGGGTTTTCCCTGCACTCTCTTCTAGTATTTCAAAACTCTCTTTCTTAAGGGGAATTCCTATCTATTCATGGCAAAAGTTGTGAACCTCTCATCCTGCGCCATTTCTATTGAGAATCATTCTACCTTCCAATTTCATGGATTTTTTTTTATGGCTTAGAGGTGGTGTCAAACCAGTAGACATATTTCAACTGGCATTCCATGTATGCTTTTGTTTTTGTTTTGAAGTAGTTGTAGACTTCTAAATCTTGGTACAGTTTCACATACAAATGTGTATTTTAGCTTCTTTTGGAAAAGTAAGATACCATATATACTCGAGTATAAGCCGAGTTTTTTCGGCACAAAATTTGTGCCAAGTTTGGGTTTTTCAGCACAAATTTTGTGCCGAAAAAACTCGGCTTATATTCAAGTATATATGGTATGTCAGTGATTGGCTAGGAATAAGAAGTTCTTCTCTTCAGATGGAAAATGAGCTCTCTAGTTCAGGATTAATATAATGTCGAGTCCCTCCAGCTTTTGAGTTTTCAGTGCCATGATTTAATGTAACAGTTTTTTCTCTGGTTTTAAAACACTATCTGGGCATAGTTAGCAAATCTGTACAATCTACTAACCGATATAGCATAATCTTGCATAGCAATAGTGAATCCTCAACCATATCTTTGTAAGTGCCATAATTTGAAGTATGTTAAAAGGAAAAAACAGAAGGGCCCTTTGCCTAAGAGTAAAATGTGTTTTTCCACCATCAGATCTTATTGAAGCACATTTCACCAAGAAATAGTCTTGAGGATAATAGCGTCTCATATAAAAGAATAATGTTACTGCTTTCTTATCCAGAGTGCAGAAGCCTTTTTAAGGTTAACAGATGTGATGATCCAGATGGAGAATTACATTAAGCCTGATGACTCTATCCATGCCGTCTATTCCAAGGCCCAAAGGCAGCAACACTGAACTGAAAGATGGAAGCAATGACCAGCCACAAGATTGCTTGTGAAGGGTAAGAATCTTGATAGTTAACTTCATCTGACAAGTAGTCAATTCCTTCAGCTTCAGTGTTGTGTTTTTTTCTTTGGGGACTGCAACCTCTGGCTCGATCAAAGAAGCTAATTAATGATAAACTCTGTTATAGGGAATTAGAACTGACAGCTTAATTCTGTACTCAGTTCTGACAACTTTGGTGTTGAGAAATTTTGCAATGTTGAGAAATTTTGCAATGTCTGGTCAGTAAATTTGCAAGCACATCAACTGAGGTGTCCTAAATAATTACCCCTAAGTATTTCATGTGTAGGAATCTATCCGCAGATATAGTCACATATATGCTATGTCATTTATTATGGAATTATTTATAAATGAAAAAAATGGAAACGTTCCAAACAATGTATATTAATTGCCAGTAGGGGAAAGGTTAAATAAATTCCAATGTGTCTCAATCTCCTGCTAAACGTAAAGTATAAGAACGGTGGGACTTTTTTCTGTTTCCTGATGACCATGAGAGGTTGGCAGACTTTTCCTGTAAAGGGGTAAAAAGTAAATTTTTTAGAATCTTTATTTTAACTACTCAACTCTGATTTTGTAGCAGGAAAGATGCCATATAGAATACATAAAGAAGGGAACTGATTGTGGTCCAACAATACTTTATTTATACAAAACATGTGGCAGGGGCTCAGCGCCTGCAACTCAGGGGCTAGGGTACCAGCCACATGCACCAGAGCTGGTGGGTTTAAATCCAGCCTTGGCCTGCCAAACAACCATGACAACTACAACCAAAAAGTAGCTGGGCATTGTGGCAGGCGCCTGTAGTCCCAGCTACTTGGGGGGCTGAGGCAAGAGAATCGCTTGAGCCCAGGAGTTTGAGGTTGCTGTGAGCTGATAACACGGCACTCTACCCAGGGCAACACAGTGAGACTTCGTCTCAAAAAAAAAATAAATAAATAAAAAACAAAAGACATTGCTGCATTTGACTCAGGGCCATAGTTTGTCAAACCCCTGATAGCAGAAATCATAACATCTACATTGCACCCACCCACAAATATATTCATGCCCGTCTTAGTAAAGTTAGCGAACATTTACTGAATACTTATTCTGTACCCTGCTAAGCCTGTCACAGACATTAGTTAAGAGTAATTTTTATAACAAAATGATGAGGTGGGTGTTATCATTTCCATTTTCCAAATGTGGGACTGAGACAAAGGGTTATATAACTGCCCTTGCCTACGGAGCTGTGAAGTGACAGAGCAAGGATCCATCACCTTGTTAAATCCAGAGCCCATCTGTGATAAACTGGGCCAAGTGAAGATGCAGCTCTAACTCATTAAGCCTGTTATAAATGGCAGCCAAATTATCAGTAATTGCTCTTGCTTTGCAGAAGCACAAATGGAATTGCAAGGTTTGTGTGGCAGGTAGGTGCAGAGTGACAACAGATCCCTCCTCTTGATACCCTGCAGTTTATTATCACACTGTCTTCCAATTAAGTCACTGCAGTGTCAAGTCAAAATAGCAGCTTACATCTTTGGGGCATTACTATGTCTTCATTGAAACAGTCCCAAACCCTCACACCACCTATGGCTGCTTGAATGTCACCCTCATCTACTCCTGACCCTGGAGATAAACTTACAGATCTAGGGCAGGCGTCCTCAAACTTTTGAAACAGGGGGCCAATTCACTGTCCCTCAGACAAAAAAAAAAATAAAAACTATGAACAAATTCCTATGCACACTGCACAAATCTTATTTTGAAGTAAAAAACAAAATGGGAACAAATACAATTCACACCGCTTCATGTGGCCCATGGGCCGCAGTTTGAGGACACCTGTTCTAGGGTAACAATGACAATTACACCATGGGGAAGAGTGATCATTAATCTATTAATTCAGGCTGCCAGCTCAGACTTACATGCCTTCATAATAAACGCTTAAAGCATCTTAAAATTAACTGCTTAACAAAGATGAGTTTGATAGGAATCCAAATTGACAGGATCCTCCTCCAATATCCAGGTTGTTTTTTGTTTTTTTGTTTTTTTTACCAGCTATATGTAGGAAGCTATAAAAATCTCTCTGAAAGACAACTGCCCATTAGCTGTACATTCGGAACAACTTCAGAAAGCTTCTCCCTACTGCTACACTGCCATTTTCCTGCAAACCTCCCACTCACAGTAAACCAGAACTGCCTTCAACTTCTGGAAATCAGCTGGCAGACCAAACCAGAGATTTGTCACACCGAAAGCTAAATACACTCAGAAGTTCTCGGAGAAGCAATCAGGAGAATTTCAGAATCAACTCTTTTGGCCCACTTCCCTGACTCCTGCTGAGTTCTCTACACACAAAATGTTCAGTTGTCATGATTATTATCCCACTATAATTTGTTAATAATGATAATGTGAGTACCCCATATTTCCTCAGTTTTAAAACACACATTTTTCTTACATTCTACCTCTCATGTTTCACACTTCTGAAATCAGGATGCCTCTCACCTGTCATATATATATATGTGATATTGCTGCTTCCTTTTCCCCTGAAAAGTTAACGATGCATATTAAATTTTTGGCATCTTGAAATCAAGAAAATGTGATAAAAAAAAAAAAAACATGTATATGTAATAGGATTTTTTGATTGCAATCAACAGAAGCCAACTCCACCTAACTTACAAGGGAAATCACTGAGAGGATGAATTCCCACAGAATTGCTGGGAAGGCCGCAGGACCCAGCTCCAGAACGAAACCTCAAACAGGACGGAGGAACCACTTCCCCCTTCTAGAAAGCTGCTGCTGTAGAATCTAATGATCAACTTGTATGAGTTTGCTTTGTTCCTTCTCTCTTTGACATTGTGCTAAAGATTTAGTTCTAGAAGAAAAAGAGCACCTGCTCTAGGCTATGTCTGCCCGGTGGCTGTGCTGGAGCGTGAGGAGGGGCCTGGGGGAAGGAGCTGCAGTGGCCTCCAGGGTGCCATTGAGATCCCTAGTGGAGAGGCAGAGAGACCCAGATTCACAGCCTTCCTCAAAGACAGTACACTTAATGGGAGAAAGGTGGTCCCCTAAAGAAAATTATGATATGATTAAGAAAGGCCCATTGCCATTCCTCATGCCCCCAAGATAATATATATATGCGTGTATATGCATAGATATAATCTGGGCCTCGGGGCACATGCTGCTAGTCCTTGGCTACTCAGGAGACTGAGACGGGAGAATCTTTTGAACCCAGGGATTTCATAGTGAGCTATGCTTATGCCACTACATTCAACTTGGCAAAAGAGCTAGGACCTTGTGTCTAAACAAAAAGGAGACAGAGAGAAGGAAAGAAGGAAGGAAGGTTTGGAGAAGAATGCCTCATGACCCCTTAGGAGAGGATAGCCATCTGGAGAGGACAGGTAGTGGCAGAACACAGATCAGAGATGAAATGACATGGTCGTAGCAACCTCCTCCCCAGGTTCGTGGAATGCTTCAAGGCTTCCATTCCTAGGAAACATCAGGTATCTCCTACCCCGCTCCTGGCTGACACTACAGATAAGGCTCTGGTGCAAGATTAACACTTCGGGAGAAGGGAGTAATTCTGAGGTCAGTCCCTGACACGGCATCATTCACTCTGCAGAAAAATGATGATTTCCCTCCTGCATTTCAGCTACACTAATGAAAGCCTCTTGAAACTGTGTGAGAAAGAGCCGACTCCTGGTCAGAAACCACTCTACACTTTTGCTTTCTCTCTGCTAATATAAAGCCTTTCTAATCCCTGGACCAACCTCCTCTCCTTTTTACAGACCCTTTCCCCACTCTACTACTCTATTCCAATACTTCTGGAGAGGGAGGAGAGGGACCAGATGGACGAGGAGAGGGAGGAGGAGAGGGAGGAGGAATAGGGGGAGGAGAGGGAGGAGGAGAGGGAGGAGGAATAGGGGGAGGAGGGGGGGAGCAGAGGGAGGAGGAGGGGGGAGGAGAGGGGGGAGGAGGGAGAGAGGGGGAGGAGAGGGGGGAGGGGAAATGACTAGAGCTTGCTCACAACTAGATCTTGACTCCACTTTCTTATCACCTACAGCCTCTGGTGAGCACTCTCAATAGCCCTGAGAGATAATAATAATAAGAATTAGTGTCTTTATTTTCCACAATAGGAAACACAGCACCAAAAGGAAACATAGGCTAAGTGACCTAGTTAATAAGCTGGTATGTGAGAGAGCAGAAATGAAACAGCTTCTAAGGCAGAGTTTATGCTAATTAAACTGAAGACCAATACAAGTGGAAAAAACTTTCCCCTTGTAATCCTTTCTAATGCTGAGGGGGCAGTGTGTAGGGATAATCCTTACTGACAAATTCAATCAGCCTGAGATATAAACCCCACTCCTTGGTGCCTGTCTTAGGTTCACAATAGAAAATGGGGAAGTAGAACCAGGATCCTCTTGCTAGGTGATCTGTGACAGAAAATTTAACTCCTCTGTGCTGAGTTTCTTCAGTTGTGAAACATGGGGAGCACTTTACTTCCCTAACAGAGACAAGAGGCAACAATGCAGGTGTAAGTCCTTCAAAAAGCCCTAAAGGTTCTTTAGAGTCACAACTCTGTAGGTCACAATTTAGGTTTTCATTAAACTATTGTCTTTAGACCACAGTTTCTTTGGACTCTGACCTACTTTTTCAAAGAACCTATAATTTAACACACATGAGCTCATTAGTACACAAACATTTTCATTCATAGCAACCAACTGCCTGTACTAAACTGTAAAATTCAAATATTTTTTACTGTGCATACCTTATGTTCACTAAATTATACCAGGAGAATAGCAGGGACTTGGTACTCATGGGAGATCAAGGATTTGAGGGAATCAATTGCTAATTGATTTCAGGTAAAGAACTTAACACAGCCAAGAATGCGGGTTTGGGATTTAGGCCATATGCTAACACAGGTTCTTCATGGTCGTTTCATCTTGAGCAAGCCACAGAAATTCTCGAGTCTTCATTTTTCTACTCCTAAATCAATAATTAAAATACATATTTTATGCTGGACATGGTGGCTCATATCTGTAATGCCAGCACTTTGGGAGGCCAAGGTGGAAGAGTCATTTGAGGCAAGTACCTGGAGACCATCCAGGGTAACATAGAAAGACCCCATTTTTATAAAAAAAAAAAAAAAAAAAAAAAAAAATTCTTTTAATTAGCTGGGTGTGATAGCACACACCTGTACCCATAGCTCCTTAGGAGGCTGAGGCAGGAAGATTGCTTGACCTCAGGAATATGAGGCTGCAGTGAGCTGTGATTGTGCCACTACACTATAGCCTAAGCAACAGATCAAAATTCTGTCTTTTTAAAAAATAAATAATATAAAATGCGTATTTCATAACATTATTTCAAGGCTGAGAAATTATATATTTAAAATATCTGGCACTTAGTAAATACGTAGGATACCAAGACAGTAGTTGTCATTATTATCATCATCATATTATTATTATTATAATTATTATGTGAATCATGCATTTATCCTCACAAAATTAAGAGATACTGTTTTTGATAGGTATAGAAAGTGAACCTTAGAAAATTTAAATTATTTGCTTAAGGTCAGAGTAGATACTAAAGTATGCTGTTATTACTGTCAATATGATTGTATTTTTATTATTTATTATTGGATATCTCCAAAGACAATTGAGAGTAAAATTTGGAGAACATCTGACACAACAGCCATCTCTCTGAGTACTATTCAGTGCAGTAGGGAAGAAAGAGGATATTAGATTATGAGAAACCATTTTTGAATTTAGGTCTACCTCTTATAAGTCATGTTGTTAACAGACCAAGGAGTCCATCTGCCTGTCACCCGAGTCAATCAACGGAGAAGCAGTTGAGAAATCAACAGTTTCACTTTTATTTACAGAAAAGCCAGCAATTCGGGAGAGCAGTGGGGATGTCTCCCCAAAGGGTAAAAAAGGGTAAACCAGCAACATTCTTACTCATGGTCTACATTAAACAGAGGATTCTTCCTCATAGGTTGCAAAGTTACACAATATCTTCCCATCTCCAAAGCATTTTTACTCTAGACTTCAACACTTTGCTGGGTGCACAGAATGTCCTGGATCCTTGACCATTACCATAGAGTCCAGTTCCCCATGGACAGTATTCATGACAGGAGGTCTTAGAAGTGAATTAACAGTCTCCAAAGGTCAGCCTGTAGGCTCAGGATGACCAGCAGCACCCTGCATGAAACGGCTGTTTAGATTAATAGTGGCTGGTAACAATGTGACCGCAAGTCTTAATGTGACCATGAGCCTTATTTTTTTATCTGTAAAATTAATTTAATAATAATCACCCCATGGAATGGCTTCAAAAATCGAATATGTGAATGTACATGAGAATACTTTGGATAGTGTAAGATATTCTGAGGATATTTGTGCTAATATTGATTGTATTGCAACTACCAGGAGCTAAGTCATAGCTAGGGATATAGATGCTATCTTAGTTTCTAATAGATGAAAGAAGAATGAAAAAATGTTTCTGGCTCCACTGAAAGAAAAACATATGTCAACATCCTCCAAATGGCAAAAAAAAAAAAAAAAAAAAAAAAAAAAAAGGTTTGATTCAAAGTGTTGCATACCTGGGCACAGTACACTGCTTCATAAATCTTTCCCTAAGATCAGAGAATCCAAAAGTAACAATGTACAATGCAGATGTGATTATTCCTGTGTCATTTTGTTATTAAAGCACCACCTTAAATTTACTTCCATTACGGTATTCTCATGGCCTTAACATTGCCACCTATTCTCACTTGCCTTAATTATCTTATGAAACTAGGAAAGATGAAAAGAACTTTTCTCGGCACTAGTCCCTGAAACTGTGCCTTCCTGTCAATGGAAACTTACCTGATAGAAATCTGGTTAATTAAAGGAGATTTATCAGACCTTCATTAGCCATGATGACAGCCATTTGGCAGGCCCTGCAATTCACTGAGCAGTTCTGTGTGAGCACTTACACCAGGGGTCCTCAAACTGTGGCCTGCGGGCCACATGAGGCAGCATGATTGTATTTGTTCCCATTTTGTTTTTTTACTTCAAAATAAGATATGTGCAGTGTGCATAGGAATTTGTTCATAGTTTGTTTTCTTTTTTAAACTATAGTCCGGTCCTCCAACGGTCTGAGTGACAGTGAATTGGCCCCCTGTTTAAAAAGTTTGAGGATGCCTGACACCTTCAGAACCCATGCTCTGGAGTGGCAGGCAATTACTCACATGTGGTTGGCCTGGCCCATAATTGCTACATTGGTAGATGGAACTCAACATGAGGTTCAGATCATAGCTGGCCCCTCAAAACAGAAGATCCTAAAGGTATTCTGGAGATCAATGTGAATATTTATGCATCTTTCCAACAAAGCAAATTGGATAGTGCATGCTACAGATTGGAGTAAACTTAATAAAAAGCACAATCATCTTGTGCTACCTGTGAGGGATTATCAGCAAGAATATAGATTCCAATGATGATAATTATTAGTGGAATCAATGGTTCATATATTCCTCGTGGAGGAAACTGGATTGAGATGCATCAGACTATTTTGCACAAAACACGATATGACCATGTGTGTTAGAACTGTCTGCTAATCAAATCGGTCTATAATTTATGAAAACTAAAATAAAAGCTTTTCTAAAAAATTAAGAAAGACTATATTCTGGGTTCTAGCATACAGGACTAGGTAGACAGATCAGTAGAGTCACCAAAAGATAAGCCATGAGAGGACAGGACTACGTCAATGTTATTCTATCCCAACTGCTTAGAACAATCTCTGGCATACTGAGGCACTTTATAAACATTGGTTGAATAAAAGAAGGAGTCCCAAAAAAGTAAGCCAGCTAGCTAGAATCAGAGGCCAGCATTCCCGTGGTCTTCAAATGGTTTTTGAGAAAGAAACTCTTCCCTGGTTGCTCTATTTAGCTAAAATATTTTATCCAAGTATACAGGAACATTACCAGAGCCCCCCAAAGTATCATGGGCACCAGAAGACTTCCATTTAGCATACAAAACTTGGAAAAAAAGTATCCTAAATATCTACTATGATCTGAACCTCTTTTTCAGTCTCCCACTCCAAATCCCAACTCCAGGTGGCTATTTCTGCTTTGCAAGATCTCATTCTCATATTCATCCAGTTCTTTCAGCATAGATCCATTGTACCAACTATTTTTGCAAAGCAATGCAAGTTTTAAAATAAACTTCAAAACTCCACTCAGGCTAATGTAAAAAAAAAAAAGTTTGACCAAGATGTTTTAACAGTTTCAATAAAATATATAAGAACAGAGCTTAGAGAGTGAGATATTTTTATTTCTTTGTTTGAAAAAAGTTACATTAATGCAGCTTTTCCAGCTTAAGTTAATATTGGTCCGTTAATCCATCATTAAACAGAGTTCATACTCTGTAATTAAATTTAATACATAGTCACTCAAATTTATAGTGTTTACCTATGATTAATAAAATTATGTTCACACATATTTAGAAAGTATTTTTCTATGAGAAATGTTTATGATTATTAAAAATAATTGTTTATTGTCAGGTAGACTACAGCAGATAAACAATATTTAAAGGCTAATGATCTCAATCTCAGTGCCTGCGTTATATACTGCACTCACTGCTTTGGATATTTTTCCTAACCAACCAATTATTTTTTTAAAAACTTTAATATTCATGTGATTCTCTAAAGGCTCTGGTTAAAGTTAAAATTCCATCACTTTTCCAAAAAGACTCCAAGTTAATATTTCTGAACGAAAAGAGCCTAATAATTTTCATTTTAAACGATTATCTCAACTGATTCTAATAATGCAGTAGGCTAAGGTCTGGATGTGGATTTCTTCTTGAACTGCTCATTTATTCTAGTCACAAATCTGAGAGACAGTTGATTCCAAAGGGCTCCAAAATTATAGTCAGAAAATTATGCAGAAAATTAATAGAGGACATATATAAAAATAAATGGGACCAAGAAAAGAAATTTGGGAGAATTACTTGTTCCTTCTCAAAAAAACATGAAGTTGACACAATTTAAAAAAAAAAAAAATGAAACACATTTGAACAAAAAGTTCTTGCTTCTATTTTTATTTTCAAAATCTTCATTTTATTTGGGCTTGGGCAGGAATATTCTGCCCTTCAAAAGACTAGAGGAATAAAGAAAACAATCAAGTAAATTATTGGCCAAATATATAAAGCAGATCATAGTGCCTGATAAATAGTATATTTGTAATAAATATTTGTTGAATAAAACAGCTATTGCATTAATGAATAATCAATAATAGTTCAGAGAAATATATTTTTACAGACATTTCTATTTAACAAAGTTTTCATATAATTCTGGGGTCCATTCTGTAAAACTGCATTTCAGTTGACAATTGTGCCATTTTGAAGATTGTAGCCAGTAATCTTTTCACTGCAAGTGTCAGAAACTCAAAATCAAGGAGGCATTAGCAGAAGAGAAAGACAGAGAGAATAGAGAAATTTACAAAAGAGGAAAGACCAAGATTATATCTTTGAACTTCAGGTACAGCTGGATCCAGGAGCACAAAACATTGTTTTCAAAGCTCTAGTTCTTCCATCTCTCTGCTTGCATCTCTGGGTTTGCTTATTCCAAAGCAAGATAGCTACCATCATCTCCAATCCATATCCTATCCCACCAATAATCTTACCAATAAAAAGAAAAGACAATACTTTCATCTTAACAGCACAAGCAAAATTCCCCACATGGGCTCTGATTGGACGTGATTAACATGCCTTATGCCTAAGCCAATTAGTGTGGCCAAAATACTGAGACACACTGCTCCCTGAATTTGGAGCATGGCTAGCCACACCTCAACAACATTGAGCTAAAAATGGAGAAATGAATTATAGTTCCAAAAGAAAAAGAAGGTGCTGCCACAAGAAGGAAGAATCTGCTATATGAAAGTCTACCATAAACGCTGTCAAACAGAAGCTCTACCAAATGAACCAAGAGAAATGAGCTTCAAATAACAATTCACAGAGCAGAGCAAGTATACTCTTTGTGGCATTCCCAGGTAGGGACTTAGTAGGGAAAAAAATAATATAAACTGTCCTGTTAATATTTTATACTGATTATGTGTTGAAATGATAATCTCTGGGATATTTGTGTCTAAATATATTATAAAAAATTTTATATATCTCTTCTTACTTTGTAAATGTGACTTCTAGAAAATTTAAAATTTCATACACCACCTTTACTGTGACTCACAATTGTAGCTCATGTTAGTTCTTATTGTGTAGTTTTATTGAACTATTCTATCCACACTGCCTTGGAATGGCTAGAACACATCATACTCTTCCTAGTTTCCTGGCCATTGCGCACGTTGTTACCACCCTCTACAACACTCCTGGCTCCTGTTCATCCTGAAGGGACCATCACAAATCGTCCTATCAGGAAGACAGTACCTGACCCTATGCTGCCTGAGTATGTGTTCTCACAGGTCCCTGTCATCTTATTCCTCAACATGTGCTACAGGTATTACCATTCACTTAATTGTCTGCCTGAAGTCCCCTGAATTGAGGCACCATGTTTTCTCATTCATCACTATACCCTAACCTCTATGCCTAGCACATACTAAGTGCACCATAAATATTTGCTGGGCTACTATCGTATAATGGTATTAAATTGCTCTCTGCTAGCTCCTCCCAGAAATGCAGGAGCAAGAATTGTGTCCTGTGTTCGAATTTCTGGTCTTCTAGTTTTCTAGAACTTATGGTCCCTTTCCTAACACCAAAATGGCAAGACTGGTTCAATGGCATTTTCTTCATTACAGGTGACCCGATAGAGGAGTTTTATTCCCAGAGAACTGAAAGAGGATCCTCTAAAACAAACCACAGGAATATGTTTTATAGCTAATATATGTCTATAATCAAAAAGCTTGTGATCTAAGCATCAAGAAAAAACAACCATGACGACATTTAAAACACACACTATATTTACTTTCCAGCTTTTTAATTATAAAATCAATAGACTGTTAATGACTCAAGAATCAGCTTGCTCACTGGGAATTCCACAACTTCTCTTTTTGAGGCATAAATTCATAAGTTGCTCAGCTTACCTAATTTGTCAGAACAGTTTCCATTAGTAAATATGAATATTTAATGAAAAGGAAAACTGGAACGAGCCACTTCTCTTAAGCATCTAATGACTTACTGGAAGAAATGAAATATTAGTGAATTATCTCATTTACTCTTTTCCATCATATAGCAATCATTGGCAGATATCTTTGAATATTTCTTCTTGCTCTTTTTAAAGTGGACTTTTGTTATGATGCAGAATTTTGCTTGTTTATTGGGTATTATAAGGATATTATTGGGTTTATAAGGATATTAGCGATATACAGGGTATTTCCTTAGACATGAACCAATTATAAATATATTTTATATTTTCTCAAAACCTTCATTGTACTTTTTATTCCTACCATATCCATTGTAAAGGTAATAATTAGATATGTGTAAGTATAATATCACTTTTATATTTAAGTTAATCTTCCTTGCACTTGTGGCTTAAAAAACACCTTCACATCCTTTATTTCATTCCCCCTTACTGGAGGATGCCATTGTTCCCTCTTTGCAGATGAATAAACTAAGGATTGGAGAAGACAATATGGTTGCCCAAGCACCAGAAACAATACTCAACCCGTGACTTTGTTTAGTAATACTGTTTTTCTACCCAAAGACTCCCTGAGAAAAAAATTTCCTTTCACAAAATTCCTGTTCAACTTGGTTTTATTATTTTCCTCTTTCCAGTTCAACTCAGAGTACTTGGCATACAGTAAGTATTCATTAAAAGTTAGTAAGATTATTCTTTCTTTTAAAGTGAGATTACTAAATATAAATGGAAACTTTTTAAAAATTAAGTTCTTTTTCACTGAGATTTTACTGTATGCCAGTTATTCTTTTTTTAATGCTATAACTAGACCTTTTATTCTATGGCTCCAAATTTACACATTCGGCCTCCCTATAATTCTTTAGTCCTCTAAAGCAGAGGGCAAATTCTTTGAGAGCTGTCAATAGTAGAGGTTCCATATAATTGTCATAAAATAAAAGCTCTAATTGCTTTACTATAGCTTCTATAATGGTACCAACTAGTGTGGACTATTTTTTATGGGTCAATAGCATGGTAGTGTGGATGTTATGCCTCTTGGTTTCAGGTAAGACTGAATCACCTTTGGTTTATTTGCTTGTTTTCACCAGCTTTTTCCCACCCTTCTAATATTTTTTTTCACTTTTAATTTTTAATTCCTTTCTTTCTTAAAAAACAGTGCTTAAATCTACTTTTGCTATGTTTTTAAGTATCCGCCTGACCCCAATCCTTGACAATAGCCTCAGAATTGAACATTAAGAGACATCCTGAAACAAATATTTTCAACCTGTAGAGATCATCTAATATTTTTTCATTTTTCTTAAAAATATATTTGATTTTGTTCATGGAGATAAAGTGCTTCCTTATAATGGTGATCTTCCAGTCCAGGTTAGAGGCCCATCAACCCTACAGTCAGTCTTGTTTGATCAGAAAGGGAAAGGTTTTTCCAAGTCATAGGAAAGCTGGTAAATCACAGGCAGAGAGGAAATATAAGGTACAAGAGATCTCGTACCATAATCTTTTATGTTAGAGTGCCTAATATGTACAAAATACTGTCTGGAAAAGGTTCATTACTCTAAGTTAGATAGTATAATGTTTTAGAAATTGAATTCCATATTGGTCGGTATGTCACAGTGAGTAAAAACTAGCTATAATTATTAATAACTAGTCTGTTACAGCTACAGTTAGTTTGCTACAACTAAACTGTACTAGTTAGTTTGCTATTGCTGTAATAAACTCTAATACTTACTTGGCTATTCACAATAAAAGTGTATGTCTGATTCACCGAAATCTAAAATCAGAGTTCCTATTCTGTAGGGATTTCTCTTCCACATGGAGATTCAGGGACCTGAGTTCCTTCCAGCCTGTGGCTCTTTCATCTTTATCACATAACTTCTAAGGTTAATAAGTTGTGTGCTTCAAGCTGTGGAAGGGGAAAACACATGTAAAATCCATACGAAAGGATTTTATGGGCCAGCATGGGAGTCTATCATAATACTGCCGACCATTTAGAACCTAACCACATGGTCACACCTAACAGCAAGAGAGGCTAAGAAATGGGGTTTACTCTTGTGTTCAGGGGGGGAAAATAAAATCAAAAAGGAAGTCTCTGCTATAAGCTTTAAAGTCAAACAAACTATGGCTTGAATCCTGACTTCAATCTGTACCAGAATGTTTATTGCAGCTCTATACACAATTGTTAAGTCATGGTAAAATGCCCAAGTGCCCATCAATCCACAAATGGATTAATAAATTGGGGTATATGTACACTATGGAATATTATGCAGCCTTAATGAAAGCAATCTTTAAATAGAAAGACACAGATGAAGAAGACATAGATTATGATAATAATAAAGGTATCAAAAAGACCATACCATGCAAACACTAATCACAAAGGAGATGAATTTAATTTATATTTATGGCGGAAAAAGTAAACATCAGCATAAGGATTATTACCAGACTAGAGAATGACAATTCATAATGATAAAAGGATCAACTTGTAAAAAATACATAACAGTCTTAAAGGTGTCTGTATCTGAAAGTTTAAAAATTCATGAAGCAAAAATATGCAAAAAGATAAATAGATAAATCTACAATCATACATGTAAAATTCAACACACCTCTCTGTTACTGACGGAACAAATACATAGAAAAACAACAAGCAAATAGACCTAAAAACCCATTCAACCCACTTGACCTAATTGGCATCATTGAACACAATGTCCCCAAACAGAAGAATACACATTCTTTTCAAGTGCATGGGAAATATTCACTGAGATAAACCATATGCAGACCATAAAACAAATCTCAATAAATTTAAAATTATGGCTCATAAAGACTACTTTTTTAAAACAAAAACATAATTAAACTAGAAACTAGTAATATAAAAATATCTGGATAAAGTATTTGACATGTAACCAATGTAATTCTAAGTAATCCACAAGTCAAAAAGTTAATTATAAAAAAAGACAATATTTTAAATTTTATAAAAAATAAAATATAACACTGAAATTTGTGGTTTAGAAAGGATAACATAAAAATAGAGGAGGAAGGTGCTCCAAGAATCATTTCCTCCCCTCCAAGAACCATTAAACTGGAAAAAAGCTGACAAAATGAACTTCTTTGAAATCTAATCAAAAACTTACATCAACCAGAATACTTAATGAAGACAGAGGCTGCTAGTTTTTGGTAAGAAAGCACTGTGGTGTTTGGGCTTAGCTTCTTACCACTTCCTATTCCCCAGAGCTGCTGGCCCTGGGGAAAGTGACCATCATTCATGGTGTGATGAATGCCAGTGGTGGGCAATATTAACCTTGTTTTTGATAAATTGTGGTTGTGTGTTTTGACCTGTCTTATTGTTTTCTAAAGGACAGGACAAATGTTGACCTTTCTTTCACCCCTACCATAAGCTTCTGCCTGAGTGGTATTTAAAGGAGTACATAGTCCATTGTCTACCTGGAAAAGGAATGGTGGGCAAGATAAACAGCAGATAGATTCATTGCCTGGAAAGAAAGTGAAGAGGGAGATTCTGGGGGCAATCAGGCTTGGAAGAAGCAACCACATCTACTGGGGAACCAAGAAGCAGTGTGCATGCCAGATGCATGCTCAGAAAAGAACTGAGAGGACCCTAGGTTTGCACTTCTGACTGAACTCTGGATTCCACACAAGCAAGACATGAAGTCTAAAGCAGAGTTGGAGGCAGCCTAGCTAAATATTCAAGGAGTCTTCCTGTTCAGTGCCAATCTTCAGTCTTCAAAGATCAGGAGATTTTCGTTTTTGTTTTTGTTTTTGTTTTCGTTTAGCCTGTCAGGTCACTGGATGAATGCTAAGATAATTGAAAAAAGACTTCAGTAATCTAACAACAAATTTGTACAAATACAATACTAATTTGTACAATTAGTTCAGAAAATTCAGTAAACAAATAGATGATTTCAGCCCTCCACAGACAAGAAAAGCGAATCCTGGAGATGAATCTCACTCTTTTATATGAGCTAGACTGCAGTGGCATCATCATAGCTCACAATAGCTTTGAACTCCTAGCCTCAAGTGATCTGCCTGGCTCAGCATCCCAAATAGCTGGGTCTGCAGGTCTGCACCACCATACCTGGCTAGTTTTATATTTTTGCTACAGGAAGTATTGCTATGTTGCCCAGCCCAATCTCAAACTTCCAACTTCAAGCAATCTTTTCATCTCAGCCTTCCAAAGAGCTAGAGTCACACACATAAGCCACTCACTGCACTTGCCTGAATATCCCGCTTTTAACAGCACACTCAGACAAAGCTGATCATTCAAAGAAACAGAAAATTTTGGCATATTCACAGGAAAAAATGAAATTTATAAACCATCTCAACAAAAGCACAGACAGTAGACCTATTGGCTAAATAATTTAAATCAACTATGTTAATTATGCTCAAAGAATTAAGGAAGCTGAGAGAATGTTGTATGAACAAGTAAAGGATATCAATAGAAACAGAAAAATAATTGAAATGAAGCAAAGAGAAATTTGGGCCAGGTGCAGTGGCTCACACCTATAATCCTAGCACTCTGGGAGGCCAAGTCAGATGGATCACTTCAGCTCAGGAGTTCAAGACTAGCCCAAGAAATAGCAAGGCCCCATCTCTACTAAAAATAAAAAAAAAACTAGCTGTATTACAGCTGGCATCTGTAGTCAAGGGTCTGAAGCAAGTGGGATTGCTTGAGCCTAGGAGTTTGAGATTGCTGTGAACTAAGCTGATGCCATGGCACTCTAGCCTAGATAGTAGAGTAAGACTCTGTCTCAAAAAAGAGAAATTCAGGAGCTGAAAAGCATGATAACTGAAATAAAAAATTCACTAGTGAGGTTCAACAGTAGATATAGGCAGACAAGGAAAGAATCAGAGAACTTGAAAATACAACATGTAAAGTTATCCAGTCTTAGAAAAGAAAGAAAAACTGATAATGAAACGTTGACCAAGCATAAACAACTTTGGCAATAGCATTAAGCAAAACAACACACACACCAAGGGAGTCTTAGAAGGACAAGAGAGTAAGAAAGGGGAAATAATGATAATAATAACAATAACAGCTAAAAATTCTCAAATTTGATGAAATATATAAATCTATAAGACCAAGTTCAACTGACTCTGAATATCATAAATTGGAAGAGATCCATACTGAAAACATTACAATCAAACTCTTTAAAGATAGAGAGTGATTCATTGTGTATAAAATATTTTCATTAAAATTAACAACCAATTCCTTATTAGAAATCATAAAGGCCAGAATTTAGAGAGATGTCAATTTCACAGTGCTGAAATGAGAGAAAAAAGCTAAGAAATTTATATTATATTATATCAAGCAAAATTAATGAAGAAATCAACACATTTGAATAAAAAACAAAAGCCAAAGATATTCATTGCTGCTATACCCAACAGGAAATGCTAAAGGGAGTTCTTCAAGCTTAAATGAACGGACACTAGTCAGTAAGTAACAAGAACCACATGAAGAAATAAAGAACACTAGTGAAGGTAAATACTAGGGTAAATTAGAAGAGAATATTACTGTATTTCTCTTTATATGTCCTCTTCTTGTTCCCTAAATGGACAGATAACAATTATAAATCAATATTAATGGGGACAGAATATATAGGGATGTGATTTATGAAAATAATATAAAGGATGAGGTGAAGCTATGTAGAAACTAAGTTTTTATATGCTGTTGAAGATAAGTTGCTATCAACTCACTTTAGGTTGATATAAATGTAAGATTTAATTACAATTCCAAGGATAAGCACTAGGAAAATTAAACCATTCCAAAAATTAGATGAATATGAGATCAAAACAATACACTACTGAAATCATTCAAATGCACAAAAGGCAGTATTGGATAAACTGAAGAACAAAAATGGGTAATATACATAGAAACA
This sequence comes from Loris lydekkerianus, assembly GCA_963574355.1. Lineage (NCBI taxonomy): Eukaryota > Metazoa > Chordata > Mammalia > Primates > Lorisidae > Loris > Loris lydekkerianus. The sequence continues at coordinate 18,636 of CAUYPK010166742.1, forward strand.
AACAGCACAGTGTCAGCAGTAAGTCCTCCCTTACCAGTAGTAGCTGTGAATGTTGATGGAGTAAACATACAAATTTAAAGACATGCTAGCATAGTAGATTAAGCTTATTAATTAAAGACAGAGAGTGGCAGAACAGATTTAAGAAAAAATAAACAAGATTCAACTATATGCTATAAACAAGAGATTCAATGTAGATTTAAAACAGAAATAGGCTAAAAATGAAAAGATAGTAAATATATTTTATGCAAATAGTGACCAAAAGAAATCTGTGGTGACTGTATGACCATCATAAAAATAGGATTCAGGTTAAAACTGTTACACAAGAGAAGTTATTATATATTGATAAAAGGGTCAATTCATCAAGAAGATATAGAAATTATAAGTGTGTATATGTATACATATATATATATATATATTTATGAGCCTAAGAATTTGAGATTACTGTGAGCTAAGCTGATGCCATGGCATTCTAGCCTAGATAATAGAGACTCTGTCTCAAAAAAAAAAAAAAAAAGGAAAGAAATTCAAGAGCTGAAAAGCATGATAACTGAAATGAAAATTGTATATGTATGTAAATATATATATATATATACACATACACACACACACACATATACACACACAACCAATTTCCTGAACAGAAATAAGGGATATATGGGCAATTTTTCAAACTAGTTGAAGATAATTTGAAAAACATTATAAAATATCTAAATCCAACAGCTTTGCAATTCTACCCAATGACATAACAATACACATTTTTCTCAAATACACATGAAAGATTCTCCAAGATAAATGACATGTCAAAGCCACAGTGAAAGTATCAATAAATTTTAAAAGAATGAAATCATAAAACAATGTTCTTGGTGTCTCCAATTACAATACAATGAAGCTAGAATTTAATAATAGAAGAAAAAGTGGACAATTCACAAAAATGTGGAAATTAAATAACACACTCCTAAGAAAACCTGTGTAAGAAAGAAGAAATTATATAGAGATTATAAAATTCTTTGAGATAAATAAAAAATAAATCACAACATACTATGCCAAAAGGATTACACACCATTATCAAGTGATAACAAAGTCAATCAGTGTGAAATAAAATAGGATGAAGAAACAAGAAAAGCATGATTATCTCAATTGACACACACACAAAATGGACAAAATCCAATACCCTTTCAGAATATAAACAGAATATAAACAACCACATTGAAAATAAAAAGTAGAAGGGAACTTCTTCAATATAATAAAATGTATTTATGAAAACCCACAGTTACATCATATTGTATGGTGAAAGATTAAAAGCTGTCCATCTAGGATCGGTAACCTGTCAAGAATACCTGTTTTATCACTTCTATTCAACTTTATGGTAGAAGTTACAGCCAGAGAAATTAGGCAAAGAGTGAAATAGAGAAATAAAGAAAGGAAGAAAAGGAAGGAAGGGGTAAAGGAGGAAGAATGGAGGAGGAACTCAAAATACTGAGATAGAAGTAAAACTATTTCAATATACAAATATAATTCTTTTCTCTCTCTTTTCTGAACAGAGTATCACTTGGTCACCTTTAGAGTTAGAGTGCCATGGCATCTTAGCTCATAGAAACCTCAAACTCTTGGGCTGAAGCTATCCTCTTGCCTGAGCCTTCCAAGTAGGTGGGACTATATGCCCCCGCCACAATTCCTGGCTATTTTTTAGAGATAGGGTCTCACACTGCTCTGTCTCAGGTTGGTCTCAAACTTCTGAGCTCAGGTAATCCACCTGCCTCAGCCTCTCAAGTGCTGGGATTACATGCCTGAGACACCCTGCCCGACCTACAAATACAATTCTTTATTGCAGCCCTATTCACAATTGCTAAGTCATGGAAAAAACCCAAGTGCCCATCGACCCACGAATGGATTAATAAATTGTGGTATATGTACACCATGGAATATTAGGCAGCCTTAAAGAAAGACGGAGACTTTACCTCCTTTATGTTTACATGGATGGAGCTGGAACATACTCTTCTTAGTAAAGTATCTCAAGAATGGAAGAAAAAGTATCCAATGTACTCACCTCTACTATGAAACTAATATAGGGCTTTCACATGAATGCTATAACCCAATTGCAACCTAGGAATAGGGGGAAGGGGGAAAGGTGGGGAGGGAGGAGGGAGGTGGGTGGAGAGAGGGGGATTGGTGAGAATACACTTGCGGCGCATCTTACAAGGGTATATGTGAAACTTAGTAAATGTGGAATGTAAATGTCTTAACACAATAACTGGGAAATTGCCAGGAAGGCTATGTTAACCAGTGGGATGTAAATGTGCCAACAGGTCTGTGAAACTAGTGTATGATGCCCCATGATCATATTAATGTACACAGCTATGATGTAATAAAAAAATTTAAAACATAAAAAAATCCCAAAGTGATAGAACAAGTAAACACTAAAGCAAGACAAATTTTAAAAGCATAGGGTTAGAAAAAAAGAAATATGTCTGTATTTATTAAAAGCTTGATTCTGTATGTAAAAAAAAAAAAAAAAAAAAAAAAACCTAAAGAATATTTCAAAAAAGTTACTAGAATTAGCAACTGAGTTTAGCAAAGTCAGAGGGTAATAAATCAATATAAAAATCCCATGTTATTTTTATCAACTAGGATCAAACAATTGAAAGTTAAAATGGAAAATTATTACTATTTACAATAGCATTTTAAACACAAGCTGTACATAGGGATGTGTTTAATAAAATATTTGCAAGATCTGTACACTGCAAGCTCTAACACAAACCTTTGTAAAAGTTAAATACCTAAGTAAGTGGGGAAATATATAGTCTTGTGTGAATTGGAAGACTCAGTCCTATAGCTATCAATTCTAGTCAGATCTATCCGTTGATTGAGTAAAATTCCAAAGAAAATTCTAAGAGGCACTTTTTAAAGGAAGTCATGAGCTGATTCTAAAGTTCACATGGATATTAAAATAATTTTTGAAAAGAGCATAGTTCAAAAAAAGTTAAAGTCAAACTACCTGACTTTAAGATTCATGAGTACTATCAAGACAGAGTATACTAAAAAGTATAATATTTGCATAAAATCAGACATAGATCCAATAGTTAAGGTAAAGTTTCCATGAATATTTTGACTTTTACCAAAGGGTTAAAGACAACTCAATAGACAAAGGGCTGTTTTTTCAACAAGTTGAAGGAAAATGAGCCCCAACCCTTAACTTACACTCTTGGAAGGATCCTTACTTTTGGAAGGATACAAAAAGCATATAAAATAAATAAAAATGATAACATTTAATAGATTCTTATCAATTGATAAAATAAAATGAAAAATTAACTGCTCTTCAAAATATACCATTGGCAATATGAGCAGGCAAGTCTCAAATTGGAAGAAAATTTTATATAGATATAGATAGATATAGATACAGATACAGATATAGATATAGATGTCTCCCAAGGATCTTTTCCCAGAAAAAAGAACTCTGAAATCTCAAAAAAAGACATACAATCCAATTATAAAATGGGTAAAATATTTGAGAAGACACTTCATGAAAAATATTCAAAAGGCCAATAAGCAGATAAATAAATACTCAACATCATTAGCCATCAAGGAAATACAAATTTGGACCATAATGACATACAATATACATCCCCTTCATCTCTTAATACTGACAATAACAAGTATTGGCGTGGATGTGAAGTAACTGAAATTATCATATATTGCTGGTGGAATGTAAAATGGCACAGCCATTTTGGCAGTTTCTACTAAAGTTAAATCTACGTTTATCATATGACCTAACAATCGTAATCCTGGATCTTTACCCAAGAAAATGAAGACATCTGTTTATACAAAGATTTACACACAAATGTTCATAGCAGCTTATTCGTTAGAGTCCAAAATCGAAAGTAACACAATTACCCATCAATAGTACATCCATACTTTGGAATACTATCAACAAAAAGAGCAAACTACTGTTATATATGACAACATAGCTGAATCTTAAAAACAGTATGTTGAGCAAAAGAAACAGAGTACAAACTAGATGAATTCATTTATATAAAACTCTAGAAAAAGCCAAATCGAATTCTCAATGACAGAAAGTAGGTCTTGGGTTACCTAAGGTTGCGTGAGGTAGAGGTTGCCTACAAGAGGAAATGGAAAAGCTTCTTAGAGTGATAACGATGTTCAATATCATGTTTGTTGTGGCAGTTGAATAGCTGTATAGATGTATCAAAATTCAAATAATTATTATCTCCCTGAACCATTTTTTGAATTGGGAGGCATTTTGGCTTTAACCACCTTTGGATTTGGGAGGGGAGCATTTTGCCTACTTTAGCCACCTGTAATAATTGCCTACTACCCTGTTTCCCCAAAAATAAGACATCCTCCGAAAATAAGACCTACTTACAGGAAAGATAAGATGTCCCCTGAAAATAAGACCTAGCGCATCTTTGGGAGCAAAACTTAATATAAGACACTGTCTTATTTTCGGGGAAACAGGGTATATGCTTTCCCAATTTTTGTTGAGATTGTTAACCTGTGGTCTCTGAAGGAACTCTAAAGAATTCATGAACCCTCTAAAATTATAAGCTAAATTTTGTGTGTATCAGTATGTAGGTATTTGGCTTCTCCAAGAAGAAGCTGACCTTAAAAAGGTGAAAAGCAATATTTTTCCTATTAAAAAATTCTGTCTTCTTTATATTTTATGTTCATGGGGAATCTCTCCCCCTGTTAATAATCTCATACAGCAGTAGTAAATAATTTATATATTTTCTCCCAACTTAACCTAATAAATGATTATTAGCAACACTAGATATGTTTGTATGCATATATAAGAATGCTGAACAAAATAGAGAAAAGTCATAATGATTTTTTTCTAGGATAGTTGTGTACTATTCTACAATATATTTTTCCTCTCAAGGCCTTATTTTCCTCATTTGTATGTTTCCACATCATTCCACAGTGATTCTACCTTTCCTAAGTAGGGGATACAGCAAAATTTTTCTTGTGAAACAATAAAAAAGAAACAAAGATTTGAGTTTCTGTTTTGATATTTTTTCTCCTATTTTCTAGATAGATTACTTAGTGCCTTATTGATTATCAGAAACAAAACATTTGGAGCACATTCTTATATTCTATGAAAGTAAGATAAGATTTAACATCTTAACTTTAAAAAAAATTATGAAATGCACTTGCATTTTTTGAACTCAAATCCAACAATGAAAGATGTCCTGACTACAGACTAGGAGAAGAGTTTTTATTCTGTGTGATGAAAAGTAGTTGCAGGGTGGCACCTGTGGCTCAAAGGAGTAGGGTGCCAGCCCCATATGCTGGAGGTGGCAGGTTCAAACCCAGCCCCGGACAAAAACTAAAAAAAAAAAAAAAAAAAGTGGATGCATATATTTGTTATTCAGAAATATGCTAGTTTTGTTTTTAAGAGAACTAGTTTTGCTTTTGCATTTTGCTCTAAACTCTATAAAAACAATACATCATTTTTTCTTAAACAAAAAACAACAAATAGTTTACGACATGACTGATATTGGAAGTAATGCTCTGGCAATGATAGTTTCTGCTAGAGGATCAGTTGTTCATAAACTCTGGCATTTAATGGACAAATTGTAGCATCTTTCAAAAATATGATAATTAAAAAGGTTACAAAAGTAAATGGAAAGGATAAATAGAAGAATTAAAGGATTAGTAATAACTTTTTTCCTTTTAATTTCCTAGTAGATTTCAATCCAAACCCAAGACATAAGTTTTTCAAATGTGCACATTGAGAAATACTAGCCTGGAGCATAGAAAATTGAAGGTAAAATTCTAAAATAATGTCTCTAAAAGAAATTCTGTATCCAAAGTTATAGCATTTGTTCAATTAGGAAAAAAAGGTCTCCTCCAGTGCAAAGAACAAGAACATTTTATCCTCAGCACAATCTGTATGAAATGCCACTCCACATTCTCCTTCTATTTGATCCAATTCCACTTACAGGAAATATTTATTAGCATCTCTGGAATGCTGTTACTGGATGGCCTTACCACGGTGAATTACAGCTACTAGAATAAATATACCTCTTATGTATTAAAACATTAGTTGAATGGTTTATGATTTTTTTTGTCTCTTGTGAATTGATCTACATGAGTCAGCCTATTCCAGGCTTTGAGACATTTGTCACCTTTGAGATAGTCATAAGACTGAAATACCATGTCATCCACAACTATGCAGTGTTTTGACTATTTCTTCTTATTATCCATTATCTACTTACCTATTCTTTACCAATCTTTTTAGAAAATTAATAATACAACAAGCTAAGTAAATATGTGGCTGAAGTTTGGAACGTATATAAATAATCATGCCTCACTTAATGATGGGATACCTTTTGAGAAATGTGTCATTAGATAATTTTGTCATCATGCAAACGTCTTAGAGGGTATTTACACATACCTACATGATACAGTCCGCTACATACCTGGGCTCTATATTGTAGCCTATCGCTCCAAGGTACAAACGTGTTTAGCATGTTACGGTATTAAATACTTCAGGCACTGATAACAGAATGGTAAATATTTGTGTATCTAAACATATTTTAACATGGAAAAGGTACAATAGGAATACCATATAAAAGACAAATAATAGTACATTTATACGGGATATTCACCAAGAATGGAGTTTGCAGGCATGGAAATTACATGAGTCAGTGAGTAACTGGTGAGGGAAAGTGAAGGTCTGGGTAATTACTGCACAATAGTGTAGAAAATAGTTTATAAATACTATGCATTTAGGCTATACTAAATTGATTAAAAACATTCTTAAATAATAAATTAACATTAGCTTATTATACCACTTTTACTTTATAATTTTTTAACTCTTTTATAATAACACTTAACTTAAACACAAACACATCATATAGCTGTTCAAAAATATTTTCTTTCTTTCTATGCTTCATTTATAAGCTTTTCCCTATTTTAAAATTTTTATTTTTTTTCCCCTTTTTAAATTTTTTTGTTTAAAAACTAAGACAAACACACACATCAGCCTAGGCTTACCATAAGGTCAGGATCATCAATATCACTGTCTGCCACCTCCACATTCTGTCTCATTGAAAGGTTCAGAGGCGATGACGTGCAGGGAGCTGTCATGTCTCTGGTGATAATGTCTTCTGGAACATCCCCAGAAGGACCTGCCTGAGGATGTTTTACAGTTAACTTTCCAAAAATATGCAAAAATAGTACATTCTAAAATAAGGATAAATAAATACTTTAACTAGTTACATAGTTGTTTATTATCAATATCAAATATTATGGATGGTACATAATTATGTGTGTCAGATTTTATACAATTGGCAACAGAGTCGAATTGTTTACATCAGCAACACCACAAACACATGAGAACCACATTGCCCTGCTGTGTTAAGACAACTATGACAGCTATGATATCACTCCACAGCAGCCATTTTTCAGCTTTAGTATCATCTTACGAGCCCACCCTCATATGGGGTGGGCTATCATATGTACGATCCTTTGACCAAAGCATCATCATGCAGCACGAGACTGCCTAGGACAGGGTTCTCCAAGTATGGTTTGGCTCATCTCACTTACATGAGCTTTTGTGAATCGTTTTTAAAAGTGTATTTTCAAGGACACTGGAAATAGTAAAGGCCACTCTTGTTTATTAGATAAAAAAAAATTATAACATTTATTTATATTTTTGAAACAGATTCTCACTCTGTCATCCTGGCGCAAATGCAATGGCACCAGCATAGGTCACTTCAGTCTCAAACTGCTGGACTCATGTCATCTCAGACTCTGGGGTAGCTGAAATTACAGATAGACACCAACAAACCCAATAATTTTTTCCTATTTTTTGGTAGAGACAGGCTGATCTTGAACTCCTAACCTTAGGTAATCCTATCCTTGACCTTCCACAGGGCTACGATGATAGGCATGGTCAGCCTCTGGTCTTTAGAATTTATGCTATTTTCCCAGATGTCCAGAAAAATATATGGCTTAAAGACATTCAATTAGCATTTATTATTATTATTTTTTTTTTTTTTTGGTGATCTCACTGGGGATACTGTGGCCCAATTCTTAAAATAAAAATAATCTATCGAAGAAATATTTCCTGAAATAAGACCTTTAGTGCATTGCTCAATGGGACATAGAATTTTTTTTTTTTTTAATGGCTGAGTTATACACTTTTGGAAAGGAGATTTATAGTGGAAATGCTGACACAACTGTAGTTCCTGTACAGTGGTGTGAACTCAGTAGCTATAATAATTAAGCAATTAGGCATGACAGAGAGTGTGAGTTTCCTAAGATAATCGCACCCCTGGGGCATTGCAAGTCAAGATCCAAAGATAAGTGTTTTTAATCTCCCCAGGGTGTGATTATCAGATGATAACCACACCCCCTGGAGAAGACTTATGACTCATAAAATATCTTCACTATAAGAAAAAAAAATGATTATGTAGCTGTATGCAGATGAAGCTGGCTATGAAGACTGTTATGTGTTTCCCATAAATTAAAATTTGCAAAATGTACACCACCCTAATGGTACTGGGCATTGATCTCAGAGACTAGTTCATTTTTTTCTTATTATTAAAATATAGAGATGAGAAAAGGAATCTTTGCTTCTCAACTTTAGAAAACAAAAAGAATGATTGAATAAATGCATTATAAAGCTATTTATTATCAAGCCATTTTATTATTATATTACTAAATATTATCAAGTAAAGTTTTGTCGAGTGATCTTACAATAGAATCTCTCATTACCCCAGCTTCTCATGTTCAAGCAAGTTGATCATTTTAGAAGAATTATCCTTGTCTAAGAGCATTTTGTATTATAGTATTCATTGGTTCATTCATCCATTTCATTCCAGTACTTAAGGAGCACAAATGAAACAACTATGCTGGAAATGTAAGGCATAACACTGACGTCCTGGTTTTGGAGCACAGACACATAATTATAATATAGTGAAGCAAGTGCCATCATGGTGTTGAATTAATGTGCTAAAGGGAGCAAAGGAAGAAGAGAGTAATTCCAACTTGGGAAGATTAGAAAGCTTTATGGAGCAGAAAGTATTTGACTTGAATAATAATTATACTAACTCTAATTTGCTAAACATTTATTGTGGGTTAGTCATTGTACGGAGTATTTTACTTATATTTCATTATATTTTCATTATCTCACTTTAATTCTCACCTCTATCGAGGTAGTGTTTTCTTGGTTGCACGCGCCAAAACATACTCAAAGTGATTATATGCCAAGCTCAAGGTCAGACAGCTAATAAAAGACATGCCAGAACTAGAAAAGGGGGGTTGCCATCAGAACATGTATTCTCACCATCAAGCTGTATTGTGAAGTATAGTTTGAGTTGCATATTTGTTCATTTCGGAGTCACATATGAGGTGAAGGATTCCAGAAAGATGAAATTGGCATTATAAAATAGACCCAGAAGAGTACAGCCTGTTCCTCACCCATTGTTTGCAACTGGAGTCTAGGATACATGTATACAGAAAATGACAGGAGAAGAGCCTAGAAAATTCAACTTGGCTTAAATTTTGTCCAATTCATAGAAGTTCAATGCTTTAAACAGTTTTTGAGTTTGTCCTAATGAATCTGCCTCTTTGATATCAAGGTCAGTCACATGGATCCAGCAAATACTAAGGATTTCTTCTCTCAGTTTCATTTACTAAAATCAGAAACACTTCCTAAGAACCTAAATGATTATGGAAGTCATTATAAAAGATATATGAATCAAACAGGCAGAAAGTGCCTATTATTTTTTAAAAAATTGATTGCAGTTTTTAGTGGCCTACATTCAACATCTTCAAAATTTTCAAAGATGGTAGAGATTGTGTGAAAATGAGATTAATGTTTACTTGAAAACTAAACATAAGTTGCATGGCACATTTGGGAAATGGAAATTTCTGCTCAAGAACCTAAATATTAAGGTTCCTTATAACACAGCTACGAGCCTGTGAGAACCAGGCTGAGAACTATGGCGCAAGCATAGAAAGGATGTACGTAGCAACAAACCAGGACTGGTACTTACAAAGCACCCGAGTCTCTGAGAGAGAACTGTGTCGCATGTGAGATCTGACTTTCTGAGTTTGTGAACTGTTTGGGAGATACAGTTTGCTGAAAACCACCTGTCTATATAACAGTAATAGATTTTTAACTATTCCCTGGATTTTAAAAAGGAAACTACTGGTCTATCGGTTTTTGGAGTAATAAGAATGTAAAAGCAAATACAGTAGAAATCATTGAATTGATGCCTAAAATCAACCTTCGCTTACTGTAACTTGGAAAGCACAGACTTCTGAGTCAGCCATGATATTTCACTGTGTTTTCAGCACATACTATTTTCAGCACCTCATCCATTATCTCACTCAGCTGACTCCTGTAGTTCACTGTCCATCTTGTAAAATATAATCAGTAATTCCCCTATCACAAAGTGGCTGAGGACATTTGAAATTATATGTATAGGGTTTAGCTTCATGGATAGCACGTGGGAAGCAGTTGTTAAACCATAGCATTTATGATGATGATCACAATGGCAGTTATGTGACAATCACTGCGCTAGACACTACTAGATACTCAAAGATGAGTGCGAAACAATTCCTCCTTCAAATGGTAATGGCTTCCCCACTGCTACAGGTTCCTGGGTGTTTTACCTCCATTGTTGCTTTGAATTCATCTCTCCAGACCGTTCTTTCATTAATCTTTTAATTAAATACTTAAGTGTATAATATCTATTTCCTGTTGGAACCTTGATGATATGCCCCCAAATATGAATTAATATATGTATTCTTTAAATTAATACATCTTAATACTAAAATAATATCCTAAATTGCTTACATTCAGTAAAATTTCCACTTTTGGATGATGTGTGATGCTACTCCTGGGGGGTTTATTAGCTAGGCACACAGATCTAGGCCTCAGCAGGCCTGTTTCCTCATTGACAAGCTCCACTGGAGGTCCAAAGTCAGCTGAAAAGACGTGGTCCTCCCACGGGAGCTTCAAAGAATGATCTTCCTCACGGAGGACATAACCCATGGGATATACTTTGGTTCTTCTTCATAAAATCTAACTTCTTCTTTGTAGACATGGGTATAGAATTAAAATTCTGAAAGTGACAACTTTAGTTCAGATATTCACAATCCCACCATTGCAATTCACCAGTCACCAAGGGCTTTAGTTTTTCTCCAGTTGAGCTAGTGCAAACCAGAATGGAGAAAAAGGTTTTGGAAAGTTTTCCTCTCTTACATTTGTTGTCTCCCTTCATGAAGAGACTCCTGTCAGGCATGGCCTTGAAAAAGAGTCTGTACTCCTCAGCATTAAAAATGTCATCTTTGAGGCTTCTGGCGAATTTGGGGAACTTTTTGATGAACTCTTCCACAGCTACTAGAAACTCATTGGATTCATCATGCAAGTCTTTTTGGGAGATTTTGTGTTGCAGTTTAAATTTCTCAAGTTAACCTCTTGATGCTTACAAATCTGCTACCCTGAATTCTCATACAAATCTATTAGCACTTTCTTGGATCATCTGCCCAGAGATTTTGGTGTTAACTGCCCTCATTTGTTTGCACTAGTTGAATGTGGTGTTATTGACTTCATCTAGGGAAGTTTTCCTCCTTTTCCTCTCTAGGTCTCTGCTTTCCTTACCACATGGGTTCCAAATACTCATGTTTATGTGTTTGGATGTTGCTAACCATGGTCCAGTCAAGTGTTGCTAACCAAAATGTTTCTCTCTTTGGTTGCTACTATAAATTTAATGAATAAAATAAAAAAAACTTATAAAAATATATTGTTACGAGTGGACCCAGTGGCTCACTCCTGTAATGCTAGCACTCTGGGAGACTGAGGCAGGTGGATTGTTTGAGCTCACAGGTACAAGACCAGCCTGAGCAAGGAAGAGATCCCATCTCTATAAATAACTGGGTGTTGTGGCGGTGCCTGTAGTCCCAGCTACTTGGGAGGCTGAGGCAAGAAAATCCCTTGAGCCCAAGAGATTGAGGTTGCTATGAGCTATGACACCACAGTACTCTACCAAGGGTGACAAAGCAAGACTCTGTCTCAAAAAAAAAAAAAAAAAAAAAAAACTATATATATATATATATATATATGTATATATACATATATAGTAATGATGATATACCATGACATTTAAACAGCATAAGTGAATTGAAAGTAAAGTAATGATTTCCAGAAGCAAGGGGGAAAGGAGAATAAGAAGTAACTGTTAATGGGCATAGCATATATTTTTGAAGTCATAACAATATTCTGGAGTTAGACAGTGATGATTGTTGTAATGTCTTAATATTAATTTTCAAAAAAATTTGAATTATATGGTTTGTTTGTTTTTTCTGTTTTTTTTTTTTTTTTTTTGACACAGAGCTTCAAACTGTTACCCTGGGTAGAATGCTGTGGCATCACAGCTTCTAGCAACCTCCAACTCCTGGGCTTAAGAAATTGTCTTGCCTCAGCCTCCCAAGTAGCTGGGAGTACAGGCACCCACCACAACACCCGGCTATGGCTATTTTTTGGTTGTAGTTGTCCTTGTTTTTTGGCGGGCCTGGGCTGGATTTGAACCCGCCAGCTCTGGTGTATATGGCTGGCGCCTTAGGTGCTTTAGCCTCGGGAGCCCAACCTGAATTATATGGTTTTAAAAAAGATAAACTTTATGCAAAGGCATATGAATTACATCCTATTTATATTAGCAAATGTTGATTTAGGCCAGAAAGTAAACTTCACAGCATCTGCATTTACAAAATCATTTGTATACCAGAGAATGCCACATGTATATATATCATACATGATAAGATTTAGTCGGTTCTCACCATATTAGCCTTGTAACAATAGGAATCCATAATTTCACCAGAGCCATTAATCATTCCTGCTTTTTTAAACAATAAACTCAACAGAATAGACTGTCATAGAGGAGTCAATTTTCAAATAAACATGATTAAATAACCAGCACAAAAAAGTAAGAAAAACACAGTAAACAACCTGCATTTTTCAGTAAGTTTACTCTTTGACTTATCTTTGATGAGTAAATTCAATGGAATCCTTATTTTTGCTCTTGGAAAAATAGCCTTCTTTGGTGGCCTCCAAAGTCTTAGCCACAAGCTGAAGGTTTTTAGTTTCCTGGCAGAGATAAAAACCAATCACTTATCACTAGATTTAGAGCTTTAACAAAACATGACCATGTTATTGCTTTTTGGCTCCTCCTGGCCACAGCCGCAGATACGCTCAGCATCTCCAGCCGCCCTGTCTCTCCCATCAGAAAGGCAAATTGTTCTTGGGGGGGGGCGGCGAGGTGGAAGGTAGCAGGAAGTGATTTTCACCGAGCTCCTGCATCAGTTAAGAATTTATAACAAAAATGGGGCCTGTAATTATAGAAGGGGCAAAGAGAAGCAAATGTCCAAAAAGATTAAAAAAAAAAAAAAAAGTTCCCTAACTCACTCCTAATACTGGAGAACAAAATGGAGAGGAATAAACCCACATGGAGAAATGGGACTTTCCCAAACCCCTCATACAAAAATAAAGCTTCAATTGTTGAAAATTAATGGCGGGTATTCCCAAAGCAATGTTTTATTTTAAAATAGAATCTGGTAGCTAAAAAATAAACAAACAAACAAACAAACAAAAAAATCCCAGATAAGTGAAAAATTATTCTTTAAAAGAAAGACCCCCCCCAAATAGGTGATTAAAATGCCAATCTCAATATTCCTTCTTTGGGCACTAAACATTAATGTGGGGACTCTGATTTTCCCACGTTTTACTGATACGAAGGGAGAGATACAATGGCAATAGGCTCTTACTAAGGTCTTCCAGGGTCTTTTTGCAGTCCACCTTGAAGTCTGAAGTTCTTCTTTAGGCTCTCATGCATAGGCACACAGTCGGCTTCCACCAGCTGCTGCTACTTCTTTGACAGTTGTACAATACTCTGGACCTTGTTGTGTCTGACATCAGTCATCTTTCTCCAGACATCAAAGGAAGGTGTGACAGAAACCACACATGGAACTTCACATGTTTAGAGACCTAACCTGCAGTGAGAAAACACTCCAGATGTTTATTTTGTCTTTGCATTCTATGGGAAGGGCTCCCAAGCAGAGATGATTATGTTCTCAAAGTTTCTTGTGAAAATTCTTTTTTTAGTTTCTACTGGTAGATCTTTCCATATATTGTTTAGATACAGAATAAACGATGGTTCTGGGGACAAACCCACATTGCCCTCTTCACTCTATTCTTTCTCCCGGCAATCCCTCTGGCACAATGTTTAACTAGCAATAGAAAACATTACTCAGATATGCGATTTAAAATGCAATTTCCCTAAATATATAAAGATAAGCAGATAAAATTATAAGAATACATTATATTGACCTCATTATATCCAAAGTATTATATTAATCAGCATAAAATTTATTCATGAGATATTTTACATATTTTTGGCATTCTGTCTTTGAAATCCGGTGTCTATGTTCTATAAACAGTAAATCTCAATCAAGACTCATCACATTTCAAACGGTCTGTAGTCCACACGGCTATTGGCTACTGTACTGTACAGTGGAGTTATCAAGAAGCAAAACCTGGTGGAGGCCGTAGCTCAGTGGGCAGGGAACCAGCCACATACACAGAGGATGGAGGGTTCAAACCCGGCCTGGGCCAGCTAAAGCAACAATGACAACGGCAACAAAAAAATAGCCAGGTGTTGTGGCAGGTGCCGGTAGTCTCAGATGCTTGGGAGGCTGAAGCAAATTCTTGGCTGAAGCCAAGAGGTTGCTGTGAGCTGTGATGCCAAGGCACTCAACCGAGGGCAACATAGTGAGGCTCTGTCTCCAAAAAAAAAAAAAAAAAAAGAAAGAAAAAAGAAAACCCTATTCCACGTAGGTCAATACTAAAACAATTTTCTTTTTCCATCTGGACTGTAAGTAATGTAGATTAGCTGAAAAATTTATTAGAAAATAACAGTAAATGATTATTTTTTAATCATTCTTCAGATAAGAGGATATTTTACTTTCTTATTCTTGTTTAATTGCCTTTAATATCCATAATTAACATTAATATCTTAAAGACAAGCCTTCCAGAGTTACAGGACAGAGAAAGCATTAGTTATAAAAAGCAACTAGGTCCCTTTGTGACTTTCTTGAAAGGGCAGAGTCCTTGAAAAGATTTCCCACCCTAAATTTCTCATCAACAAGTATGTCAAAAATGACAATATCTACCAGTGCCCAAAGTGTATTTCATGATAAGGGAGTGGTTGCATGGCCCCATCTCAAAAATGTGGACACCAACTCTTTATTTTAAACCATTTATATCTTTTTTTTTATGAACTTAATCATTCATCTAAATCCCCAAGTGTGACTAGCTGAGAACTAACATTTCCTGCAAGAAGGATTTGAAGATGAAACAGATACTACAAATTAAATAAGGAGATGAAGCCTTTAAAAATCATAATTTTGGGGTGATTTACTTTACCTAGATTCAATAGGTCATGTTGAAAATTACTGACTTGTCGGCTGTGAAGTAATGACCATTTTCTTGTGTATAAGTTGCAGATGGTAGAATGAAGGGAAGGTGTCAGTTCAAAGATAGAACTGCAGACTCTGATTCTTAAAGTGACATATATTTGGCTTTTATACGTATTTCCCCTCATGCATTTTTTGTTAAAGAACACGAATTCCCTGACTTTAGCAACTTAGCACTTCTTTGCAGGATTATGAACA
The DNA here is from genome assembly GCA_963574355.1 of Loris lydekkerianus. Taxonomy (NCBI): domain Eukaryota; kingdom Metazoa; phylum Chordata; class Mammalia; order Primates; family Lorisidae; genus Loris; species Loris lydekkerianus. The sequence goes on from CAUYPK010166742.1 coordinate 34,335, forward strand.
GCCATTTGTGGAAAGCTATGGAACTGCATTTCCTGGTCAGATGATCTGAACATTTAAATACAATCTAGAGAAATAAACATCCAACGGAATGTATTCATTTCCTCCTCATGTGAGAGTTTGACTCGCATCCTGCAAAAATAGATGACTTCTACTGCCAGGTTCTTTTTGCACTGAGGAGCACAGGATTTGCATCTTTGTGGGGTGATTTAACGGTCACTAAGCAGCAGGAAAGAGTGCTCACCTCAGCAGAAGATGAGATTGCTAAAACTAGGTAACATTGTCAGAGCGCAGCTGGGTGGTCAGGATATTGGACGGTAATTACCAGCCAGCGAAAAAGAATGAATTCTAAATGAGGGGATGAAAAGACCAAGGCCCTGGGGATTGAGGTTTTAGACACAATTAACATAAATCCAGAGATAGTTTTGGTTTGGCCAAAATACAAGAGGAGACATACTTCTAAGCTTCCTCTGCGTGAACCTTAAAATTTTCTGTAAATCACTCGAATACACTTCCTCCCAATTCTTTCACAGCTGTGATGTGCTATTGTTGTTATTGTTAGTAATAACTATAGGAGGATTTTCCACCATAGTCCTCTCTTCAAGTCTTTAGGACATTAAGTAAAAGCTTCCAAACTCTATGAGTAACATTTACTTAATAAGCATTGCAAAATGTCAAGACAGTGAAAAAAGAATAAGGCATTGGCTTGTGACAACAGACAGGAGAGGAGGAGATGATTTAGAATCCAAACAAACAAAAAAAGTGAGAAAAACAAAAGGAGAAACTGTCTACTAAACATAGCAGACCAATCCATACTCTTTGGCAAAAGTTTTCTGGAAAAATTTGGATATGATATGAAGTAGTCATATTTGAAAGCCGTCAAGACCTTAAAAAGACCAATAAAGATATAATTGACTTTATTTCTTTTTATTTCAAGCTTTGAACTTAGGGCAAGTATTCAAGCTATCATAGCCATAAACTGGGAGAGAATTGAGGACTAGAAGTTTTTACATAACATGAAACAAACATTTAAAACAAGATAAAACAGAAAGAATAGTTCTTGGAAGAAAACTATTCCAGTTTGTATTAGGTGTTTTTTGCCCTGGCCATCTAAAAGTGACTATTAAGGTATTACCTGCTTTTGCCTTACATTTTAGCTGTACGAGACAGTGCTAAATCATAATGCACAGCATTTGCTGGATGGCTACTATAACAGGCACTGTACCAAGCACTTTACTTGAGTTATTTAATCAAAATCATAGCCTTATCAGGTGTGTGGCATTATTTCCCATCCCATTTTTCAGATGAGAAAACCCAGGCACAGATAGAGAAGTTAAATGACTTACCAACACCACATGATTAGCAAGTTGTGCAGTTAGAATCTGAGTCTAAATAGTCTTACTCCACAGTCCTTCTTTATAACCATTATACTATAATGATGAAAGTCTTAAATTAATCCAGGGACTGAAGAATCATAGATGGTTTGCTGAGGCTTAGTCCAGAAGCTGCTTAGGACGAAAAAGGTTAAACTAGGCATCTATACAATCCTCTATCTCAGAGAAGTAAAACCCTATATACTATCCGGACCAAGTAAAATTCTATTTCCATTCTTACCCACAGTCCTTTCTGTAACATTGGATCCTCCTTTTCCATCTAACTTAGTCCTGCTTCACATTGCATTATGTCTAGATTCATTTGAATTATGGCTACAACCCTGAATTATATGGAGTTATGTTATATTAAGTCCTTAGGGTAAACTGAACATATCATACTTCTTTAAGATTTAAAATAATGATTTTCATAACCAATTAGAAGTTGCTAATGTAGAGACTTACAGAAATATCTATATTGGGAAGATTTTATGCTCCAATATCAAATGAGAACAACTCAAACAAGGTCTGCCTAATATCAGGCAGTTTGACCCAGTCCTCATAGTCTTCATCAATTTATTCCTGCAACTCTAAATCACCTTATTGTTGGGCTGAAATAATTATCAACTAAAAGACGAATTGAGTCTAATAGAAGTTTGAAACTCCCACAATCAATATTGGTTGGCACAAAGTCCCACTGGGGAACAATGAAAAATGTACTTGTTAGATTTCTAACAATAGGTCAGGTTATGTCTATGGCATTTCTGACTAATGCAGGTGCTTCTGAATTGTGCATTGAAATATATGTTGTTCTTTCTTGAGGGCAGGTGTGGGGGTTTTTCCTCTCTTTTCTTAACATAATTTGGAAAGAAGAATAGGAAGTAAAATTTTCACCTTGTAGTCCATGTTTTGACTTCTTTGGATAACCTTCTTCATTAACAATAATTAAAATGAATGTCTTGCTTTCTTATTGAACTATGGTTTTCTGCTTAGCCCAGCTTTGTAGAAATACAGTATAAGAAATAAAGGACAAGAAAAGTTGGGGTTATTCAATTTTTTTTTTCAAATTTACTTAAAGCAACCCAGAAATTATGGTTATCATTATTATCATCAAGAATGTTAGACTATACCTGCCTATACCATGTATATAGTAAATACAAAGCTTTGGGGATGAATGTTAGTTCTTTCAGAAATAATCACAAGTCAGACAGAAGAAAAATATATCAGTGAGGCAATAAATGCCTTAACAGACTTTTTTATTTTGATTTTTCTTTAGGCCATGTGGAGTCACTGGAGAGTTTTCTTTGGGTCATAAGTTAGCTTTGGAAAATTAACTTTAGTGGAAGACAGATTGGTGAAAATTAAAGCTAAAAACATGAGAACAAGTTAAAATACAATAGTGGGTGATTTTGCTTCTCATGGTACAATTTTCAACATATGGAGGTTTTTTATTTATTTTTTCTTATTATTTTTATTTTTTGATAAATGGGAAAGGTAGAAATGCCACTGGCCTTGACTGGGCAAATAGTAGAGATGCTTAAACATACCGAACACCAGGGTAGCCTGCACAACAAGGAGCTGTCCAGCCCAAAAAGTCAATAGTGCCCAGGCTGAGGAATCCTGTATTAGACTATACAGAGGAGAATAAAGGAATGACACAAAGATGTGAAAAGCAGAAGCAGAAAGAGTTTAAGATACAAAATTAATCAATACCCGGTGATTAAATAAACATGGTCCATGAGAGACATTAAAAGACCTTGTCATGTCTGTCAAAGAGGGGTACTGTGTGGGTAAATGGCACGTAAGTGCAAAAGAACAAGGAAGGGAATACAGAAAGAAGAGGCAGTTTCAATAGAAAGTGAGAGGGTGGGAACAGGACATTGAATTTGAGGTGTTTGTGAGACATCTGCTTCCCATTAAATTATACAAGTCTGAAATAGAAGTCTATTTTAAAGATACAGATTAGGAAGATATCAACAGATGGCAGTTGGAGCTGTAAGAATAGATAAGATGCCAATGAGAAAGGGTGTGGGAGTGGAAAGATAAATAATAGTGGGGAGGGTGAATGGACCGGCATGGTTAGAGACTCAGAGAGCATATTTGGAAATGTGGAAGAAGAACTTATTCAAGGAGTACAAGTCTGTTAGCCATGAATAACCCCAATTTTGAGAATCTATTGCTCTTCTACGCCCTTGTACACTTAAAAATTGCTAATTACACAGAGATTTTCCTTATGTTAAAAAAAAAGCAAAGAGAATTTGAATTTCTAATAGATGGGCATTTAAAAATATATATTCAAGAGAAATAAATGTGATCATTCTTTAGTAAATGAAAACACTTTCTGCAAAACTTCAGCATCAACTTTCAGTGAGTTGTAAAAATTGTTTGATTAATTATAACTTGTAAAACAAGATTTGATAAAATTGTAAGATTGAATGTTAGGTTTAGTTTAAAAAAAAAAAATTTTTTTTTTTTAAGCCAGCCCTTGTTTTTAGGAATGCTAGCTTTCTCTCTCTAAGAGAAATCTCCATAGTTTTGCATAAAAGAAAGTGTCTGGCAGTGGATTTAAATTTATTTGAGTTAAACTTATTTTCTCTCTAAGTCAAATTTATTTTCCAGTTAGTTTAACAAAATAGGAAGTCATTAAGGATATGGCAAAATTTTTTTGCATGAATTGATTTTGAAATAATACATCTCATGGTAAAAGAGTGATCTGAACTAGTAAGAAATGAGTACAAGTTACATTTATCTTCCACCATAGTTATTGTTCTTTCATTCTTGCAAAATCTATCTTATCTAAATTTATTCTCTAATTAGTGATAGAGTGATACTTATTATGCATAAGTGGGTTTAGCATTGTTATGTGTGACTCAGATACAAAAGAATTAGCACCAAGATTTGTTATTTTAGGCATCCGTCACATCCTAGTGCATATTTTATATGTCTTGCTTTCAAATTTGCAAATGTGACTCTAAACAAGGGAGTTATGTCTTTAGTGGTAAAAACAGAAAATAACCACCATCAAAGTAAATTTTGAAATGAATCAAGTAAAAATTAATATGGCCCATAAGTATAATTCCAAAGGTCTATATGATTCTGAGTACTCTGAGTCAGCTAAGTTTTAGATGACAACCGTGCCTTGACCTTTACTGCAATGGATGGAGTTAGGTAAGATCTTTCAGGATAGTGACGTAATATGGTGATCCCAAAAGTCAGAAAATTGTTGTTTGTTATTTTCTAAATATTCTATTCCTATTATTTTATGACTATTTGATAGCACAGATAGCAACTGACTTCATGAACTTACTGATTCTTAACACACACTGGTGAAACTAGAAGCAGCTACTTCTAACATGTTTCAGTTTCATTTGCCTCCAGTAACTAGCTAGCTCACGTCACATACTCTCGCAGAAAGCTTGGAGGGATTTAATGTATTATAAATACATTTTAAAAGTTTGACAGACACAGTGTATACTACCATAATTAAAGACCATTCTTGTGAACTATTATAAAGACATGAAAAATCTATATTCATTCAAAAATCTATAAGTGCACTCAAGTCTGCATTAAATAAATCATATGATGTAGAGAGAAAACTATAATTTTAAGAGGAGCAATGTTAATAGATGTTCTACTAGTCTCCTAAACATATTTATTACATTATTACTGCTATTGGATACATTATTATCAGTATTGGATGATAATACTGGAAAACTCTACAAAGTCAGTGAATCGTTTCCACACCTAGAATTAGATTTTCATTTTAAAGAGAAAAATAACCTACAAAAAGCAGCTTTCTGTAAATCAAGATTTTTAAGAAATTGGGTGTACCTCTTAAGGGAGAATATATTATGTTAATTAAGCAATTTAGCATTGATAATAGTAAAGCAATGGAGTATTAACACAAATAGAAAACTAGCTAGTTTTATTTATATATTTTTAAGATTCTAATTTTCTTACCCTGAATAGAGAACTGCGGGGGGGGGGGGGGTGAGTCACAGCTCACAGTAGCCCCAAACTTCTACGTTCAAAGGATCCTCCTGTCTCAGCCTCCCAAGCATCTGGGACTAGAGGCACCTGTCACAATTCCTGGCCAACTTCTCAAATTTTAGTGTAGACAGATTCTCACTCTTGCTCAGGCGGGTCTCAAACTCCTGAGCTCAAGCAATGCAGCTGCCTTGGTCCCCAGAGGCCTAACCCTAGAGTGCTGACATTATAGTTATGAGCCACCTTGCCTGGCCCACTAGCTAGTTTTAAAGTTAAATAAATAACTGTGAATGCAAAAAACAACATTTTCTAAGAGAAAGAAAAGAAACACAGTATCTCTAGATAAAATTAAAGATAACTATTCCTTAGAGTTCACTGTAATTCCAAAAATCTAGGTTTTCCTTCCGTAGTTGAATAGATCACCAAAATCTACATTATTTTTGATTCCACGTTGCTTTTTGGAACTGAAACTGTCTAATCTTCATGCATATTAATTTATTAGAATTTTTTATTATATCAATGTTTTACATATTGAGTTGAGGTATGTATTTAATATTTAAATGTATTTAATAAATGTATTTAATATTTCTAAATATATATTCTATAATAGTTTTCTCTCTTTAAAAAGGTAAAAACGAAAAGACATTACCCATAAACAATTCTGGATGTAGTGATGTTTTGAAAAACTTTCCTCAGTGAGGCTGCAATAAGGATATTGAAACAAATCAAAAAGTCAATGTAAATTAAAAAAGAAGAAGAAGAACCAATTTGAATATTGGAGAATGCTGCAGTCCACTTCTATATTTATCAGTTATATTTATGTTAAGCTCTTTACTTCTTAAGCTTTAGAAGGCTGCTGAATATTAATATCTTATACTGAAATAATTAGAGAAGTTTAAAGAGATAAATACTTTAATGAACTGAAGATTCAGTTTGAATGGTGTGACATGAAAAGAAGGTAATTTCCCTCCACCAATGTAGACAAAGGGGTCCTTCCTTCCTTCCTTTCTTCCTTCCTTCCTACCTTCCTTCCTTTTTTCCTTCCTGGCCTTCTTTCCTTCTTTCTCTTTCCTTTCTTCCACCCTCCCACCCTTCTTTTTGAGATTAAAACTGCAATGGCAATTATCCAGAGAGAGTTAATTTTTGTAAGAGATGGTAAGTATGGGTCCGGTTTCAGTCTTCTACATATGGCTAACCAGTTCTCCTAGAACCATTTATTAGATACGAATTCTTTTCCCCAGTATACGCTTTTGTTTTGTTTATTGACGATCAGATGGTAACACTTGGCTTGTTTTGTCTATGGGGTCTCTGTTGTATTCCATATGTCTGTATGTCAGTTTTAGTGCCACTACCATGATGTTTTAATCACTTGTAGCCTTTTAATATAACCTGAAGTCTGGTAAAGTGATGCCTCAAGATTTGTTTTTATTTCTTAAAACTGCATTGGCTATTCAGGGTTTTTTCCAAATAAAGCACAGTATAATTTTTTCAAGTTCTTCAAAGTATGATGTTGGTGATTTGATGAGGATTGCATTAAATCTATAGATTGCTTTGGGTGGTATGGACATTTTAAGAAGGTTGATTCTTCTTAGCCATGAGCATGGTACGTTCTCCCATTTGTCTTCTGCTATTTTTATTCTCAGACTTACATAGTTCTCTCTGTAGAGATCATTCTCATCCTTTGTTAGGTATATTCCCAGGTATTTCTCTTTTTTTTTGAAGCTATTGTGAAGGATGTTGTGTCTTTTATTTGATCCTTAGCTTGGTTGTTATTGGTATATATGAAAGCTACTGTTTTGTGCACAAAGATTTAAATTTAAGACACTAAATGATAAAAATTCTAGACAAAGTTTTAAATTTAAGTAAATGAGGCGAAAGCTATGTTGATTGGTTTGATGTAACCACATCAGATTGTATAAAAAAAATTAACACATTGTACCCCACATATGCATAAATTATTCATGATCTATGTGTATATGACTTAATACAAAATAAAATAAATTTTAAGACATGAGATAATAAAAATTATAGAAGAAAGTGTGGGAAAAACTCTTGACAAATCAGCCTAGAAAAAGATTTTATAAAGGAAGACGTCCTTGACAATTACAGCAACACCAAAAATACATAAAAGAGACATCATCAAGCTAAGAGCTTCTGCACAGCTTAGGGTACAACAACTAAGCCTTCAGAATGGGAGAAGATTTTGCATGCTACAAATCTGACAAGGGACTGATAACTAGAATCTACAGAGAACTCCAACTAATCAATAAAAAAAGAGTAAACAATCCCATTTATAAGTGGGTAAGAAGAAACATGAATAGAACATTGTCTAAAGAAGACAGACCAATGGTCAAAAAACACATAAAAAAAATTCTCTTTGTCCCTAATCATTAGAGAAATGCAAATCAAAACCATGCTGAGATATTACCTTACCTCAGTGAGAATAGCCCACATCATAAAATACCAAAGCTTTAGACTATGGTGTGGATGGATAGAGATGGAAACACCTTTACACTGCTGGTGGGATTGAAAACTAATACAGCCTTTTGGAAAGAAGTATGAAGAATCCTCAAAGAACTAAAACTTCAAAACAATTTTAAGAGTTTGATCCCATAATCCCATTACTAGTTATCTACACAAAAGAAAAAAAATATTTCGCCATAAGGACATTGCACTAGAATGTTTATTGCAACTCAATTCACAACTGCACAATTGCCAAGACATGGAACCAATCCAATCAATCCCAGTGCCCATCCACATATGAATGGATTAATAAACTGTGGTATATGTATACCATGGAGTACTAGTCAGCCATAAAAACGATGGAGACTTACATCTTTTGTATTTTACCTGGATGGAATTGAAGTTCCTTCTTCTTAGTAAAGTGCCACAAGAATGAAAAAGCAGGTATCCAATGTACGCAATATTAGTGTGAAACCAATAGATAAGCAATGACACCAGAGAAAAACACTTTTGAATGTGAATGGGGAGGGAGAGGAGGCAAAGGGGAAAGAGGAAGAGGGGAAGGTGATTGGTAAGCTCTCACCTAAGGTGCACAATGTAAAGGTATATAGCACATCCCTGGGTGAAGGGCTCAACTACAACTTAAACTTTACGCAACAAATGCCAACATTTATACCCTCATGTTAATCTGAAATTAAAAATAAGTAAATAAATAAAGCTGCATCATAAAGCTTGGATGGCATAATAGTAATGAACATGCATTCTGGAGCCAGACTCACTGAATTCAATTCCTGTTTCTGGCAGTTAGAAATATGCATCCTTGAGTAAGTTACTTAATTTTTCTAGCTGTTTCCTTATTTGTAAAATGAGAATATCTGGGCATATCCCATAGGAATGCTTTAAGAATTAAATTAGTTATTATTTATGAAACACTTAGACCACCAACTTCTACATGAGTATTTGCTTTCACCACGTATAGTATAAAATACAAATTTTGGCCAAAGCGAGTAGAAGACATGCATAAACGTCACAAAATAGAAAATAAAGGGAAAACCAGGAAAGAATAGCACTTGTAAGGACACGATGAATAAGCTTAATGATGTTCCTAAAGGTAGTTTTCAAGAAAATTCTTGAAATTATTTTAAAATTAAGATAATAAATTGCTTCTATTTGCTTTCTTTTCCAGAAGATTTGCAACAACAATTTTCATAACAGAGAAATTCTTACTATTTCTCCTCTACAATAGCTACTTCTAGGAGCACTTGGCCTCTGGTTTTCATTCTCTGTTGATTAACTTCCTTGGGCTACTTCTCTGGAAATATATAACAGGCCTGATATTTTATTTTCATTATGTAATTAAGAAGTCATCATGTTTGAAATAATATGATAAACAAATGCACACAAAATCAAAAACAGTCTCTCTGTTTCTCTCTCAGTAGCAAAACTGGCTTTCCTTGGATTACATTCTTTAATAAGAGATTATATCTGATCAATCACTTTTGGAAACGTGTTACAAAGTTAGCGGATCATATTTAGAAAGAATTAGCAATAAAGTCACCCTTGTAAAAGAATTTTTCTAATGTATGAGTATTCTGTACAAAAGTGAACTATAAAATCAACTGCAAGGGAAGATTATTCTCTTTGTATAATAGAAAACTACCCTTACACTATCTTATTTACTAGCTTCATTGAGGCAGTGATAGTCTGTAGACAAAGCAGTGAAAAAAGAGCTTAATGGGGCCACTCATATTATTGGTTTTTATTTGCTTGTTTGTTTGTTTGAAACAGAGTCTCATGCTGTCACCCTGGGTAGAGTGTCATGGTATCACAGTTCATAGCAACCTCAAACTCTCTTGGGCTTGAGTAGTCCTCTTGCCTTAGCCTCATGAGTAGCTGGGACTACAGGCATGCACCACTACACCCAGCTAGTTTTTCTTTTTCTCTATTTTTAGTAGAGACAAGGGTCTTCCTCTGGCTCAGGCTGGTCTTAAATTCCCAAGCTCAAGCAATCCACCCTCCTAGCACTTCAGGCATGAGCCACCATCCCCACTCATACTCATATGTTTTCAAAAGCAGCCTTATAATCTATACCAAGAAGGTTAAAAACTATCTTACAACTGTCTAGTAAATTCTATTTAAGAAATAAAAAAAGAGAATAATGTAAAATGCCAACAATGATTCAATAAGGCATTATTTACAATATTAAAATTTTCAAGTGAATTACTAATAAAGGGAGATTAGCTAGGTAAAGTATAGATACTTCATTTTGACATTTTCCTAAAATTAACATGCTCCAAATAATGTATATGAAATATGACATATATTATTAACTAACTTTTATGTAAAATTTATTTTTAAATAAGAAAATAAAGTAAATAAAATTATCAAACTAGATCCTCATGGCAATAAAACATCACAAAGAATTTTCAGAAGTAAACAATAATGACAGAAATTGGCCAAAATGTATTTAATTAAAATTACATAGTATTGACTGGGTGTGGTGACTCACTCCTATAAACCCAGCACTCTGGGAAGCTGAGGCAGGAGGATCACTTGAATTCTGGAGTTCAAGACCAGCCTGAGCAAGAGTGAGACCCTGTCTCTATTAAAAATTAAAAAATTAGCCAGTAGCTGTGGGAGGCACCTAGGAGCTACTTGGGAGGCTAAGGCAGAAGGATGGCTCTAACCCAGAGATGTGATGTTGCTATGAGCTAGGCTGACACCAAGGTACTCCAGCAGGTGACAGAATGAAACTGTCTCTTTGAGTAAGTAAGTAAATAAATAATTTTTATTATAGGCAGAGTCTTTATCACCCTCAGTAGAGTGCAGTGCTGTAATAGCTCACAGCAACCTCCAGATATTGGGCTCAGGCGATTCTCTTGCCTCAGCCTTCCAAGTAGCTGGGACTACAGGCGCCTGTCACAACACGGAGCTTTTTTTTTTGTTGCAATTTAGCCCGGGCCAGGTTTGAACCTGCCACCCTTGGTATATGGGGCTGGTGCCCTACTCACTGAGCCACAGGCACTGCCCAATAAATAAATAAATTTATATAGTATAGTATTCTAAACAATGAGGTAGTTGAGAGCATTTTAACTTGTTTCAACATTGATGATTTCTGTGAATTATAAAATTATTTTATATAAACATAAGCACTAGCATGGCGTATTTGACTATTTTAGACTTTTTCTTTAATATTTATTTTCAACTTTGGTCTTCCATGCTTTATTTGATTTTAAATCTACAGTTAAAAATAACTACTTATTTTCTTGCTTCCAGTGGAGTATTTAAAAGCTTATTTTCCAGAAATGAATTTCTAAAGACTATTTACTATATCAATACATTTTATATACATTAGAGTAACTTTAATTGCAATTATGCCTTTTGATTTTCTTTGAGTCTTTAAAAATAAATTTCTGCTTTAATGCCTACATTTTTATGTATGTTTTTACTATAATATGGCACAAATTAGACATTTTTTTCTCCATTTTTAACTACTAATCATTATTTTGTAAGGTGGCTAGGAATCTTTTGCTTAATCGAGCTATATTTTGAAAAGATTTGATGAACCAACTTATAAAAAATTTAATTTATTTTAATTATTTTCCATATTAAAATTGTGATAATAAACAATAACACTTTAGTTATGTCATAAATATATTGCCATAACTAATCTTTTTTAAAAATAAAGTCAATGAATAGAAAACTCATTTCAATAGATAATAGCCAATAATCTTCGGTGAAAAGGAGTCTTTGTTGAAGCTATCTTTTAAAAATTTTTTATTCTTACATAGAGAATAGAAGATGTATAACAAGTGATAGAAGATCAGTTATAGAGAAAGAAGGTTTTCTTTTTTTTTCTTTAGTACTAATTTCTTTCTGTCTTATTTTTAAGAGAAAAAGGACGATCTGCTTTCAGCCAAAGGGAGTTACAGGGAATGGATGTACCCTCCCACATCAAACAACTAAAAAGTAGCTAAAATATATGCAACAGCAGTGTTCAAACGATGTATATCAAGCAACCAAATATGGTAATCTCTAAAAGATAAGAAACAAAAGATGTGAGTTCTACAATTATCCTAGTTTACTGCCTTAAGAGAGTTTCCAGGTTGCAGCAAAGGGAGGAAAACACAAGAGGAGCCCAGCCTTACTTGTGAGTTGAGAAAATGAAGTAGGGAGTTCAGGGAGGTGGAGGCAGCTAAAATTTGCAGGGCAGGTGGCTGGTAAGAGAGACTGATACAGAAAGGTTCTCCCAGAGATCTGCAAAGGGCTCTTCTTGAGTCTTTAGAAAATACACAAATGTAAGGTTGGGGATAGAACCCCTGATTTGAGAGATCAAGCCCTGAAGATCACACTGGGCATAGTTCTCCTCCTCACCACACCAGGTAACTGATAATTCACAAAGCCTGGGGAAGAGCTCTCAAAATATATTTGCCTTGGGAGTGGGAAGACATCAGTTGTAGCTTAAACACTATTCTGGTTCTACCTAAATGCTGGAAAGTAAATGGTTTATGAGTTATTTAATCACATTCCAGACAGAACTAAAAAAATATTTAATTAATCACATAGTACAAAAAACACACAGTTCAAAGTGTCTCTTTAATAAATGATGTTGGGAAAACCAGATATCCAAAACACAAAAGCAGAAATTGGAACCTTGTCTGTATCATATACAAAAATCAACTCAAAAATGGAAGAAGATTTAAATGCAAAATCTGGAAGTGATAACACAGGGGAAAAGCTTCTTGCTATTGATCTTGGCAATGATTCTCTGAATATGACAACAAAAGCACAAATGACAAAAACCAAGATAAACAAGTGGAACTACCAAGTAAAACCTTTCCACACAACAAAGAAAACTATCCATACAATGAAAAGTCAACCTATGAAACAGAAGAAAATATTTGCAGATATCTAATAAGGGGTTAATATCTAAAATTTATAAAGGACTTGTATATCTCAATAACAAAAATACTAAAAAAAAAAAAATTAAAAAACAGACAAAGAAGCTGAATAGACATTTTTTCAAAGGTGTAGGAAGGGCCAGCAGGTATATGAAAAGTTGCTCAACATCACTAATCATCAGAGAAATACAAATCAAACCACAAGGAGATATCATTTTATAACTGTTAGGACGGCTATTATGTAAAAGATAAGAGCAGTAGTGTTGATGAGGTAGTGGAGAAAAGAGAACCTTTTCACTCTGTGTTAGGAATGAAAATTTGTAGACTATTATAGAAAGTAGTGTGGAGCTTCCTCAAAAATTTAAAATTAGAAGGATCATATAATGCTGAAATCACACTTCTGGGTAGATATTCAAAGGGAATGAAACCAGGATCTCAAAGACATATATGTACCCACATGTTCATGACAGCATCATTCACAATAGCTAAGATATGGAAAGTATGTAAGTGTCCATTCAGGGTAAAGAACAGTGGTATAAAGGATAAAGAAATTGTGGCATACATAATCAGCCATAAAAAGGAAAAATCTTACCCATTTGTACCAGCATGAATAAATTAGGAGGACCGTAGGCTAGGAGAACTAAGCCAGAAACAAAAGGACAAATACTAAATGATTTCACTTATAAGTGGAATCTAAAAACGTTGAGCTCATAGAAACAGAAAACAGGAGGGTGGTTGCCAATAGCTGGGCAGGGGGTAGGTGGAAGAAATGGGGAGATGCTAATCAAAAGCACAGACTTTCCGGTGTAAGATGAGCAAGTTCTTGGAACCTAATGCATAGTATGAATGGCAATGAATGTGTTAATTAATGTGATTGCCATACTTTTTACACAATGTGTACTTATGTCTAATCATCACCTTGTACGACTTGAATATATTCAACTTTTGTCAATTGAAAATTTAAAATTAAAAAAAGAGAAATACAAAAACACCCAACTGCCAATAGGATAGAATTTGTAATATCTGTATTCCATCAAGATATGTAGAGAAACAGAAAAATCTTACAAAAATGCTCAATTGAAATTGACCAAGAAGTGGAACAGATAATAGGATTAATACACCAGAACATTAAAATGGTAATTATAATTGCAATCTATCTGTACAAAGGAAGACTGAAACATTAAGTAGGTACATGGAAAATAGTAGAAAGACTAAAATCAAGATATGAAAACTACAAAATTAGAAATGAAAAGTTCACTGCTTGCAAGGAATCACAGATCACGCATTACAGAAAAGAATCAGTAGGCTTACACTGCTTTGGAAGGTAATAAAATGAAAAATCGAAAAGTTATGAAAACCAATGAAAAATGTCATCAGCCAGATAGGACACAATTTCAAACATGTAATTGAAGTCTCCAAGGTGGGGTGGGGATAGACTACAAAAATATTTGAGGAAATAATTTGAAATTCTAAAAAGATTTGAGATACTGCATTCTTCTGCCCTAGTACTTCATTTTGTACTTTTTTGTGTCTTATATTTCTGTCTGCATTACATTTATCCTTTTAAATGCTTGGGCATATTTATAATAACTAGTTTAAAATTGTCTGTTAATTTCATCATCATTGTCAGTTATGAGTCTCTTTTTATTGTTTAATTTTTTGCCTGGTACAGGGCACATTCTCTTATCTCTTTGCATCCTAATCAATACTTTATTGGATGCCAGATTGTAATATTACAGACTTGTATGTCCAAAGTGTGTGGCCTTCTTTCAAATAATATTGACATGTATTTTGCAGTCAGTGAAGTAATTCTGGGATCAATCTCATATTTTTGAAGCCAATATTTTGCTTTGTGGTGATGATTATAGTGGAGTCTTCCCTTTGGTGCTACCTTACTCTTAATACTAAAGTCTTACTCTTCAGAAATCTATACTGAATGCCCTGTGTATTCTATAAGGTATCTCCAATCTGGCTCATTGTAACTTGTATACACCCCAGCCCTTTGTAAGCTCTGGTAATTTTTCACCTGATATATGTTTGGAAATTCTTTGCTAGGCTGATGAAATTTAAATCTATACCTATGCAAATTAAAATTCATTAATAGACTCCAGGTGACTCCCATACAAACATGCTAAGCTCCTTTTCTGTGTACCTCTGTTCTCTGGCCATCCTCTGTCCTACGAATGCTAGCTGCCTTAGCCTCCTTCCCAAGCTCTGACTGCTGGCAGCTCAGTGCAGTCAGAAGGATGCACTCTGCTTAAGGAAACCCTTCCTGGCTCATGGTCCAAAATATGCATTCAGACAGAAATTTGGAAAAAATTATATAGAACGTTTTATTTATTTATTTTTTTACATGGATAACTTCCTTGCGATGGTTATTTTCAAGGTTTGAAATAGCCGCTTCTTATACATATTTCCAAGTTTTTCATTTGTATGTAGTAGAAAGGTATGCCACGTTCAGGATGCTCATGGCTAAAAACGGAATTCTTAATTGATTTTTAAAAACGTGTTTGGTCGGGAAAAAAAGGTAAGATCGCAATCTTCTGGTAAATAGCACCAGCTATAAAAATATTGGTTAAAAATGTATGAATGATCTTATCAAAAAATAAAATACACATACAGTGATACATTCAAGTTTATCTATGTCACCACAAATTTCTAGGTAATGAAATGTTCTGTTGACAGGGAGAAATGATAATCCTATTTTGTTTTTACTCTAAATAACCCTCTATGTCCTAATTTTTCTTGTGTTTCTCTCTTTCCCTCTGGTATCAAAAATACACATGCAAGGGGGGGCTTGGTCGATCACATCTAATATCCTAGCACTCTGGGAGGCCAAGGTGGATGGATTACCTGAGCTCAGGAGTTTGACACCAAGATGAGCAAAGCAAGGCCCCATCTCTAATAAAAAATTTTAAAAAGGCATTGTGGCAGGTGCCTGTAGTCCCAGCTACCCTGGAGGCTGAGACAAGGGGATTTCTTGAGCCCAAGAGTTTGAGATTGCTGAAAGCTATGTTCCCAGGGCACCCTACCCAACAATGACTGAGACAGACCCTGTCACAAAAAAAAAAAAAAAAAAAAGAATAAATAGGCAATCATCATCCTTTACTTCTTAGGCAGGTGAAGGAGGGGGATAGGGAAACAACCAATAAGGTAGGGAAGACTTTGACAATCTCTAAACAACTGAATTTCAAGAAAACAAATGGGTCATAACACCGTAACACCATGGATACTAATTCATGTCTTAGCAAATTCACCTGCACCCTGAATACTGCAGTCACATAAACTACCTAGGTTGTAATTTGTAAATATCTTCTCTGTCACTCGCTTACCACTGACCTGTAAATAAGGAATCACAATAATAGTGTAGTTTAATGTATGTAGCTTTTCACTAAAAAAAAAAAAAAAGGAAGATGCCTAAAGATTAGATCTAAATGTAAATCAGAGAAGCCTCACCAGAAATTCTTAGTTGATATGAAGAATATCTATTTATGCAGTTGAAGTCTTCTTTGCCTACTATTGGGGTTCAAGTGACATGAATTATGTAAGTTTAACAACTACAAAAGGGAAATTTTAATTTTCTTTTTTACTTGCCTTTTCATTTAGGACAGGGGTTTTGAACCCTGGCTACGCCATTAGAATCCCTTGTGATTCTTTTTAAATGTCCTTATGTCCTCACCACACTTAGAGATTCTGATTTAATTGAACCAGTACGTGATTTTATTTTCAAGCCCTCTGGTGGTTCTAAAAATGCCATCAGTTGGAGAGACACTCAAATTGTGTTCCACAGACCAACATCACTGGCATCAACCAGGAATTTTTTTCTGAAATGCAGAACCTCAGGCCCTGCTCCAGACATACAGAATTAGAATCTACATTTTAACTATCCTCAGATGATTCATATGCACATTTAAATTTCATAACATTCTTTAGTTGACAAAGACATATTTCTCACCTTCAAGGAATTCTAAATGTAAATAGTAGAACATTGAGACCTGTGATAATCCTGAATTTGCACGAGCATCACAATCACATCATCTTCTGTCATAAAGGCAGATTTTGAGGCTTCAATCTAACTCTTGCCAAGCACAAAACTTGGGTATCTGCCTGTTTAACACAAGTTCCAGGTTGTCCTGTTAATCAGAGTTCTTTGGGAAATACAAGAAAATAAAGACTGCATTTTTCAGCATTTATCTCCACCAAAAGTCCTGACCAAGCAACAGAACAAGTGCTGTCATGAAATCAACAAATAATGGTAGATGTATTGTTTCCTTATGTAGAAATCAGGGGTATGGGGACAAAAAACAATTTCATGTAAATTGCATTGCCTCTTGTTAAAATATACTGTACACTTTGGATATTTTTGCTGTGGCTGCAATGATGAAAAATATATGTACCTGACCATTTTAAGGTTCTGTCAGTTTAGAATTTTAGTCCATTTCCATGCAAGGCAGGGGGTGTCTGATAGAAGTTGTGAAGAAAAATGGCAGTCTGACAGGAAAATGGAAGAAAATTGACAGATGTAGCAAGTGTGCTATGGTGTAATGCTGAGTAGGCTGTTTTATAACAGAAAAAGGAGAACATTTCAAAACTAGTTAAGTTAGTTATGAGAATTAACTAGGCCAAAAACTTGTGAGTATGTGAATACTTTTAACACTGTAGAGATTGGCAAAAACTTATCAGATTGTTAAATCTTAGGTGTTTGAGTCAAGGAGCCTAAGAAAATTTTTGCCTTGGGAAATAGAGGTGGTTAAAAATACACCATAACGGACAGACTTTTTCTCTATACAAATATAGCCTTTTATACAATTTTTAAACATTTCTTACTAAACTATAAGTTTATAAGTAGATAGCAGGCATGAAAATCTTATTTTCTTATGTATTCAAAAACAGTGTATCCAGACAAAGAATGTCAGATTTAGGATCAAAGTCTCCTAGGACTGAGCTCTAGCAAAGTCACTTAGTGTCATTTTCAGAGTGCTTGCAAATTTGAGGGCTCAGTCTCCTCATCTCTGAAACGGAAACAATCCTCTTTCATATATCTGATAACCTATTCACTTGTTCTTGGCAATTTGATGATTATGGTTAAAAGTTTAGCTACAATCTCTAAATCAGGGGTCCTCTGTGGCCCGTGGGCCACATGAGGTGGTGTGATTGTACTTGTTCCTGTTTTGTTTTTTTTCCTTCAAAATAAGATATGTGCAGTGTGCATAGAAATTAGTTTATAGTTTTTTTTTGTTTGTTTGTGTTTTTTTTAACTATAGTCTGGCCCTCCAACGGTCTGAGGGACAGTGAACTGGATCCCCTGTTTAAAAAGTTTGAGGACCCCTGCTTAAATAAATGTAAAGGCCTCCTGGATTAATGGAGTTAAAAGACACAAATAAAAGTTATTGTATTGGTCCCTAAAGTAATAAAAAAAAAAATATAAACTACAGTCTGGTGCAATAATATTTAAGTGAAGTAAAAATATATTAAGTTAATGAGAACAGGAAGACTGTGCAGAATATACACCTTTGGGTTAATTGTGGTAATGTACAAAAAGGGTAAGGTTGTTAGTTGACTTTTTAACCTGCTAAATATTTATAGGTATTTTTCCAGTCTAGCCGATTTATGTTTGATGATAATTAATTCATTCAATTATTTGTTCAACAAATGTTTCTGAAGCTCATACTCTGGGTCAAACACCCTATAGGGTATGGAAGATTCAATGGTCAGAAAGACATTTAGGTGAGGAAGACGAGCATCAGATAACCTAACACAGTATGATGTTATTGAGTAGTAACAATATGTGTCACATGCTAGTACAGATTGTGTGTGTGCTGTGACGAAAATAGATGGGTGACTAGCCAGTGAGTAGTCAGGTCACTTTAGGGAAGGCTATTCAGGGAGGTCTTTTTGAGCCAGTAGCATTTGAATTCCCCTAATGTGAGGGGTAAAGTATGTCAGCCATGAAAATAGGCACCAAAATATATTAGGGGGAAATAGCCAGGGCAAACTTTGATGGACAGATAAGATTTGATGTATTTGACAAATGGAAAGAAGTCCAGTGAAGTTGGAATGTAACTTTACTGGAATGGTGTGATTCCAGGTTGGGGAATTAAGGTAGAGACCCAGATGCAGAGACTTGTAGGATATAGAAAGTTGCTTTCCTCTTTATCTAAAATTAATGGAAATCCATTGAAGCATTTTAAGTGAGATGAGAACAATATAGCAAAATAGCAAAATATTGGACACAGTCCAAATATGCATAAAGAGGTGACTTATTCAATGGTACTTATTCAATGGAGATGTATGGTACACGTACATCTTCACAAATAGGGTACTATGTAATTATAAAAAGGAATGAGAAACATCCCCATTTGCTGCTGTGAGGTGACAGGTAACATATACTGTGAAGGAAAAACGTAAGGTGGAGAATCGTTTACACAGTTTACCATAGTTTCTCTTCAAGAAGGGGGAAAACCACAAATGCACAATTATGCACACAGCTATGCTCACACTGAAGGTGAAGAATAAGACAAAAACTAACTTAAAAACTAATTTTTCCTTTCCTAGAAGGGGAAAAGGACTCTCAGATAAGTGGGATTGGGTTGTAAGTGATACTTCTCTGATCTGATCTGTATCTGGCGATACTGTATCTGGTTTCATAGTTTTGATTTTGGAACCATGTAAATGTTTCATAATCACGCAACCAAACTAAATCAAATGTAAGCACAAATATATCTAAAAGAAATGAAGGCAAAATAAAATAAATGAAGTCAACTGCATATCAGAGGGTTAAAACACACAGGCATCATTTCATTTAATTTTAAGATGCAGAAATTTGTACATCACTAGTGAGATACAGCCTAAGGACAAAAACACTATAAAGATCTCAAACTGTTTCTAATAATCATATTGTTATTCTTTAACTATTTGTGTGTATGTTTGTGGGTCTACATTTGACAACACAGTTGCTTACACACATGCACACATATCAATAAAAAAGTACGTATATTGCTATTGTTAGGATCCAAGATTTTCATCATAAGAGAGAAGATGCGGAAATGTAAGATTTAAGAAGTCACATTAATAATGGTGCATTTTATCTTCAATTTTTTCCATCTTCTCTCTAATGTAAAAATCTGTAAACATTGGCCACTGCACTAGCCATAAGCATCCTTAATCTTTAACATCATTTCTCACCTAAAGGAACCAGAGTTTGGGGGGAATTAGCTGCTTCCAGGTGTTGGACAAGAGATGTTCAAGAAGAACATAGATCTTAACAGAAAGAGAAGACGACTTTGAGTTATGTCATCAATGCTCGGGAGACAATTTGAAATAGTTCAGCTAACCAGAGAAAGGAAACTACAGCAAGACCAGTAATAATCATTGCAATGGACACATGTTTAAAATACTTTACATGTGTTCAAATCCATGACTTCCTAATTATACAATATGAAATCAACCTGATAAAAACATATTGATCACCTTGAAGGATGCTAAAAAATCATACGTTATCTTAAAATCTGAAAATAAAGGGAAAGATTTTTTTATTTATCTTATATTTCTCATATACTTACCTCAGGTCTAAAAAGTAGATGATAAAAGCAAGTTTTTCTCTTGAAACATATTCTAACACTGTGATCCCCGACCCCCAGGCCATGGACAGGAACTGGTCCATTGTCTTTTAGGCACAGGGCCATGCAGCAGGAGGTGAGTGGTAGCTAACACGCAAAGCTTCCTCTGTGTACCTGTGTTTATGGTCGTCCCTCATCCCTTTCACCACCTCCTGAGCTCCGCCTCCTGTCAGATCAGCAGTAGCAGCATTAGAGCCTCATAGGAGCCTCCTAAACACTCCTGTTAACTGTGTGTACAAGGGGCAGAGGTTGCGTGCTTTTTATGAGCATCTAATCCCTGATGATCTGAGGTGGAGCTGAGGACATAAGCACTGTCACTGTCTCCTATCACTTCCAGATGGGACCGAATATTTGTAGGTAAACAAGCACAGGGCTCCTACTGATTCTGCATGATCATCAGCTGTATAATTATTTCATCATATAGTATAAGTTATAATAATAAAAAATAAATTGTACAATAAATGTGTACTTTAATCAATCTGAAATCATCTAGTCCCCTGGTCCATGGAAAATTTGACTCCATGAAACTGGTCCCTGGTGCCAAAAAGATTGGGAGTCACTTTTCTAGCAAAAAAAAAAAATGAAGAAAGAATGGAGAATTAAACTATTACTACTTAGCAACAGTAAACAAAATAATGAATTTAGGCTACAAACAACCCCAATTAAAACTGCTAAGCAATTATGGGCGGGGAACATTAGAATCAATGCATAGGGCTGAGAATACTTTAACCTACTGATCAGTATTAACATCTCAAAAAGAATGACAATAGGAAATTATATGACTTTCAATGTTTGACACCAGGAAATGCAAACATCACCTATGAACAATTCTTCCCATGGTACCAATGTGAATCTCATCTAGTCCCTAGTGTAACTAGTAGCTTTGAGAAATTATGAGTCAGAGAAAAATGCTAAAAGATATCATTTTGGAGGATTAGCAATCAGAAAAAAAATCAGAGGGAGGGATATTCTACAGAGCAAATGAAAGTTTTCATCAACAGAAAAAAATAAAAAATAAGGGAGAAGGGTGGACATATAAATTAAAAAGAGCAAGAACAAGCAACCAAATTTCTGTGTGAAACTTAGAACTATAAAATAATATTTTAAGACTATGAACACTGAGTAGATATTTGCTATGATAAAAATGTTAGAAATGAGTATCTTTTAGCAATAGAGACTGAAGTGTTCACAATTAAAGTGATATGATGTCTGAAATTTACCTCCAAGTATTTAAGTCTGTGTATAGGTCAAGGGACGCATGAAGATATGTTTAATAATTATCCAATGTTGACATTAGGTAATTAGGGAATCATTGTAGTATTTGATTTGCTTTTGCATGTTTGAAATTTCTCTAATAATACTGCAAAAGAAAAGAGATATAAGAAGCATGTGAAGATCTTGCTTATAAGCAGGAAATTTTGAAAAGGGGGTGTAGATGAAAGCAGAAAGACTGATCAGGAGGTCAGTGCCCTGAGGCCAGGAAGAGATGATGGTGGTTTAGAGCACTTGAGGGAGTGGCTGTGAAGATTGAAAACTGAAAGGATTTGATCTGCGTTGAGGAGGTAGAACCCACTGTCCTTCTAATTGATTGTACTAGAGATTTAAGAATATAGAGTTATCAAGATCTCTGAGTAATAAGGATGTCTTTCACTGAGATGGCAAAGACTGGGAAGTGAGGGACCGTCACATGGAAATTTGCAATAGAAGGTAATCAAATGTTGGGTTGGGGTCATTTTAAATCTGAGACGTCTACTGCACATCTAGGAGTCTGGAACACAAGGGAGAAAGCAGTCCTTG
This sequence comes from Loris lydekkerianus, assembly GCA_963574355.1. NCBI lineage: Eukaryota > Metazoa > Chordata > Mammalia > Primates > Lorisidae > Loris > Loris lydekkerianus. The sequence goes on from CAUYPK010166742.1 coordinate 56,469, forward strand.
ACATTCACACTAAGGAATTATCAACATGCAGATATTGTTTAAGGACCTAGGACTAGACAAGGACACATACTAGAAAATAGAAACAAAAAAAGAAAAGCAGAGCCCAGCCCTGAAGAAACAGCAGCATTAGACGTCAGCTAGAACAGAAGGAACCGAAGAACCACAGAACAAAAGGCAGCCAGAGAGGGAGGCCAGTGTTTTCTATTTTAATTATGTTAGACTTTACAATATACACTGTATATTTCATTTACAGAGGGCATTCAAACAACTGGACTTACTAATGAATAAATGATCCCTGATGCTTCACAACCAACCCGCAAAGGCAGGACACCACTAAAGATGTCTACTTCACAATGCAAATGGAAAGTTCTTGGTTACAAATGAAAACATACCAAAATCAAAACAAAGAAACCCTCTGGTACTTGACCAGGGAATATTCATGCTTTGATAACTTGATAGAAAGTCTGAATACAACAGAACTAGTTCCCATTGGGGTATGTGTTTATTTATAACCAGCTTACCTAAGCCAACAAATCTAAAGACATTGAGCATTGAGTTTCCCTTATATTTCTTTGAATTCAGTGAGAACTGATTAACCCATTTAGAAAAAGCTAAACCTATCTTTACATGGAGCTAATTATGTTCTAATGCATACATTCAGTAATGCCATGAGGCTGTCCATCTGCAAACTGCCAGAAATAAGCTGCCCAAATTCAGAGAACAATTTATTTTAAGGCTTAAAAATGACACTGATTTAAAGCTTGCCTTTGCTGATTTGATAAACTGTAAGTTGAAACAATTACCCTAATGGAGCATATCTTAATGACAATGATTTTTCTAAAACTACAAAAAAAAGAAAAAACTAATTGCTTTTAATTTTATGTGTTAACAGAATCAAGGTGATTTAATTTTAAAAAAAAAATTTGTTTTAATTTCAGATGAGTGTTAGGGTATAAACAACTAGGTTACAATGTTTGCATTTGTTAGGTAGAGTCCCTCTTGTAATTGTGTCCTGCACTCAAGAGGTGTGTCATATACCCATAAAGGTGATTTTAGAAGTTAGTTTTCGACTACTTTAGAAATACTGGCCTAGAACAAGGTAGGTAGAAAAAGAAGTATTAACTATTTTTTTTTTTTTTTATTGTGGAGAAGGGGCAGGGAAAGAAGGCGGGGGAAGAGGTGAGTGACAGGGTCGGGCCAGTGGCATGGTACCACATTGGCTGTATCTAGGTAGAGGCAGTTTCAGGCCGGGCCTTGCTGAGTC